>CAWUFW010011388.1:0-117500 GCA_963921515.1 Calotriton arnoldi
GTCTGCTGCTGTGTCCCTATCATCACCTGTTTTGGGAGACACAAACAATGTATGTCATGTTTCTGCAGGCATCAGTGGTTGACACACCCAAACAGTTGTGACTGTGCCTCGGGGTGCGGGCCTGTACATTGTATTGTCCTAAGTCGTCACAGTCAGGGGTTGATATTGGTGTGGCACATTGTCCTGCATTATTTGGGCATTTCTATGTATTCTCTGGGGTGAACATGGTCTGCATTGATTGTGTTTGGTTGACAGCCAGACCTCCTTCCCACCCACCCCACCCACCCAGTCAGTTATCCCACCATGGAACGTGCTTGCATTGCAGGGAGTGGAAGTTGTCTCTCAGGATGTCAGTCAGAGGTGTCCTGCTGTTGGTTGGTGCCCAGTTCCCGGCAGAGGCTTGTGCTCCCCACAGCAGTATCCAGTGTCAGCCATCTTGTCAGTTATTCTCCACTCCCTGTGATGTGAGCATGGTTCAGAGTGGTGTTGATGGGCCAATTGTGAGGGTGAGCAATATCTGTGACTACAACTCCCATCATGCTATTGCCTACACCCCCCTTCCCAGCATGCCCATACTTCCTTCCTTTTGAGTCGACTTCACTGTGTGTGAGTGTGACAGCAATGGCAAGATGGCTGACAGTGGTGTCCTGCTGTTGGTTGGTGCCCAGTTCCCGGCAGGGGCTTGTGCTCCCACAGCAGTACCCAGTGTCAGCCATCTTGTCCAGTTGTTTTCCACTCCCTGTGATGTGTGCATGGTTCAGATTGGTGTTGATGGGCCAATTGTGAGGGTGAGCAATATCTGTGACTACAACTCCCATCATGCTATTGCCTACACCCCCTTCCCAGCATGCCCATACTTCCTTCCTTTTGAGTCGACTTCACTGTGTGTGAGTGTGACAGCAATGGCAAGATGGCTGACAGTGGTGTCCTGCTGTTGGTTGGTGCCCAGTTCCCGGCAGGGGCTTGTGCTCCCCACAGAAGTACCCAGTGTCAGCCATCTTGTCAATTGTTTTCCACTCCCTGTGATGTGAGCATGGTTCAGAGTGGTGTTGATGGGCCAATTGTGAGGGTGAGCAATATCTGTGACTACAACTCCCATCATGCTATTGCCTACACCCCCTTCCCAGCATGCCCATACTTCCTTCCTTTTGAGTGGACTTCACTGTGTGTGAGTGTGACTGCAATGGCAAGATGGCTGTCAGTGGTGTCCTGTTGTTTGTTGGTGCCCAGTTCCCAGCAGGGCCTTGTGCTCCCCACAACAGAGCACCAGTGTCAGACATCTTTGAAGTAGCTTTCCACTCCCTGTGAGGTGTGCATGGTTCAGAGTGGTGTTGATGGGCCAATTGTGAGGGTGAGCAATATCTGTGACTACAACTCCCATCATGCTATTGCCTACACCCCCCTTCCCAGCATGCCCATACTTCCTTCCTTTTGAGTGGACTTCACTGTGTGTGAGCGTGACTGCAATGGCAAGATGGCTGTCAGTGGTGTCCTGTTGTTTGTTGGTGCCCAGTTCCCAGCAGGGCCTTGTGCTCCCCACAACAGAGCACAAGTGTCAGACATCTTTGAAGTGGCTTTCCACTCCCTGTGAGGTGTGCATGGTTCAGAGTGGTGTTGATGGGCCAATTGTGAGGGTGAGCAATATCTGTGACTACAACTCCCATCATGCTATTGCCTACCTTTTGAGTCGACTTCACTGTGTGTGAGTGTGACAGCAATGGCAAGATGGCTGAAAGTGGTGTCCTGCTGTTGGTTGGTGCCCAGTTCCCGGCAGGGGCTTGTGCTCCCCACAGCAGTATCCAGTGTCAGCCATCTTGTCAGTTATTTTCCACTCCCTGTGATGTGAGCATGGTTCAGAGTGGTGTTGATGGGCCAATTGTGAGGGTGAGCAATATCTGTGACTACAACTCCCATCATGCTATTGCCTACACCCCCCTTCCCAGCATGCCCATACTTCCTTCCTTTTGACTCAGCTTCCCTGTGGGGTAGTGTGCCTGTGCTGACAGGATGGCTGACAGTGTTGTCCTGGCGTTTGTTTGGCTACAAGTCCCAAGAGTGTCCCTGTGCTTCACACAGCATAACCCAGGGTGGTGGTTCTTTGTGGGATATTTAATTGGAGTGTGAGGCATTGCATTCTCCCAGGTGAGTTGTGTGGAGTTTGTGTTAAGGGGGTGTGTAAGGAAAGCTGCTTATAACTATGGTCAGAGCTGTCAGTCCTCCTTCCCACCCAGCCAGATATCCCACCATGGAACGTGCTTCCATTGCAGGGAGTGCAAGTTGTCTTTCAGGATGTCAGTCAGTGGTGTCCTGCTGTTGGTTGGTGCACAGTTCCCAGCAGGGCCTTGTGCTCCCCACAGCAGTACCCAGTGTCAGCCATCTTGTCAGTTGTTTTCCACTCCCTGTGATGTGAGCATGGTTCAGAGTGGTGTTGATGGGCCAATTGTGAGGGTGAGCAATATCTGTGACTACAACTCCCATCATGCTATTGCCTACACCCCCTTCCCAGCATGCCCATACTTCCTTCCTTTTGACTCTGCTTCCCTGTGGGGTAGTGTGCCTGTGCTGACAGGATGGCTGACAGTGTTGTCCTGGCGTTTGTTTGGCTAAAAGTCCCAAGAGTGTCCCTGTGCTTCACACAGCATAACCCAGGGTGGTGGTTCTTTGTGGGATATTTAATTGGAGTGTGAGGCATTGCATTCTCCCAGGTGAGTTGTGTGGAGTTTGTGTTAAGGGTGTGTGTAAGGAAAGCTGCTTATAACTATGGTCAGAGCTGTCAGTCCTCCTTCCCACCCAGCCAGATATCCCACCATGGAACGTGCTTCCATTGCAAGGAGTGCAAGTTGTCTTTCAGGATGTCAGTCAGTGGTGTCCTGCTGTTGGTTGGTGCACAGTTCCCAGCAGGACCTTGTGCTCCCCACAGCAGTACCCAGTGTCAGCCATCTTGTCAGTTGTTTTCCACTCCCTGTGATGTGAGCATGGTTGAGAGTGGTGTTGATGGACCAATTGTGAGGGGGAGCAATATCTGTGACTACAACTACCATCATGCTATTGGCTACACTGACTTCACCAGCATACACATAATTCCTTCCTTTCAGTGAGCTTCCCTGTGAGGTGGTGTTCTAGTGGTGGCAAAAAGTCTAACTGTGTTTGTTGGTTATATTTGTGCCACTGCCTTGCTGTATTTGTAGTTAGGTTTGTACATATCATGACACAGTTACATATCACTATGAGATGGCATGTATTGTGTTTATCTGACTGACAGACAAATCTTGGGGTGATTATCTTTTGGTTGCTGTGGATTTGCTAAGGGTGCATGGTTTGACTATCCCCTTGACAGTGATGTGTGTGTATTGTCACACAATATTGGGTATATTAGTTGTGTACTCACCAGGCTCTGGGATGTTTGATAGTCCATATACGCTCACTGGTGGTAGGATGGCCTCCCAGGGCCTGAGGTATAGTGGTTTGGCAGGAAGGCCACTGCCGGTGCGCTGACTCAAGATGTAATCCTTCTTTAGTAGGTCCCTGACCCTCCGGCGCACATCATACCACCTGTTCTGGATGTCTTCCTTTGTGCGCAAACATGGTGATTGTGCGTTGACCCTGTCGACGATCCTCTCCCACATCTTGGTTTTCTGCGACATGGGGGTCTGTTGGACCAATGTACCGAACAACTGGGGCTCTACCCTGAGGATCTCATCTACCATGACTTCCAATTCACTGTCTAGGAACTTTGGATTCTTCTTTGGGGGCATGGTGATGGGTGGTGGTGGTGATTGATGTGTGTGTGGGTATGCAAGTGAGGGTGTGTGGGTGTAGGTTTTGCTGGGTGTATGTGAGGGTGCTATTTGTTGAGGTGCTAATGGTGTGTGGCTTGTGTGATGGATGAGCTGTGAGTGTGTCTGTGGTTGCTGTCTGATGGTGTTCTGTGCTGGCAGGTCAGTTGAATTTGCAAAGGATCATGGTAGGGATTTGTGGCCTTTATATGGGTGGAGTTGGGGGTGTGTCCTTGTTCCATGTTTTTTTCCCTGTATTTATTGACTTTGTCATTGCTTGTTTGGCCCTTTTTTTGTATTTTTCCCTTTGCATTTTTTGTGCATGTAGGAGACGTTCTTCTGACCGAGTGGGACGCTGCAGTTGTCTCGTGCGAGCTTCTCCGAGTTGTTCACGCTGTGTTTCTGCTAGGTTTCATGTGCGGCGTACGCGTCGGTCTCCGAGTGTTGGCTTTTGTATGCGTGTCGGTCGTACGGCTTGAGCTCCGTGCGACTCGGTCTGGTTTTCCACGCATTGCATCGTACTGCGCGGGTCGGAGTTCGCGGGTACGTTTCGTTCGGGTTCATTCCTGGTGCGTGTCGGTCGGTTAGATTCGCGTGGTTTTCCGGCCGGATGGCTTCTTTCCGTGCGGTTCGGTCGTTCGGCTTGTGTTCCGTACGAGTCGGTCGTGATTCACATGCATTTCATCGTACTACCCAGGTCGGGCGACGCCGGTACGTGTCGGTCGGATTGAAGTCCCGTACCGAGTCGGTCGGTACATTTTCCGTCCCGAATCGGAATCGGCCCCTTAGTCTATATATATCTTTGCCAGATGCAATAACATTGTTATGAGAGACCTGTTCAAGATTCAGAGTACATTCAATTATGGATGATACCTAATTGTTGAAGAGTTCCAAGCTCATACTCTTTACTAATAGTTCATACACTTAAATTATAGTAAAAATGTAATTTTATTTAACATCCTTTAACATGTGCATTTACTTTAATTAAAAAACTCTGGTTCTTTCATCCTAAAAACTGTAAAGAAATACTTAGATGGTAGGAAACATCACAGTAATAATAAAAAAAAGAAAATTAGACTGGAAAGTATCTAAGGTAAGAGGAAAAGGTAAGAAGAAAAAAGAAGATGGTGGGAACAGTGGTAATACTGATGTACTAAATAAGTACAGACCCTTTAATATCCTACAATTAGTGAAAGAAGAAATAGCTAAAGTCACAAACATCAATATTCTGGTGTCAGAAGACCTGCTATAGCCTATGGACTTCGGTGGCAAACAAAATGATTGTCACAATAGCCTGCACAGAGGAAGTCTCTTACAAAAAATGCAGGCACACATACTCCTGAGCTACTTGGAGAAGGGGACAGATATGTCACTGGTTGACCAGTGACTTTCAGAAATCACCCATTCTTCATACCCTAACATTTAAACGCATTATAGTACAGGAAAAGAAAATAAATCACAGGATATCCATGCCACAGTGATTGCACTCATTAAGGTGTGCACATAGACTGATCTTTTCTGTCAGACCTCTCTCTCAAATGACAGGTGTGTGTAATAAACTGTGTATATGAACTGCCCTCTCCTTTGAGACCTTTCTCCCAGATGATGGGTATGTATAGTTGGATGTGTACATGGATTTTATTATTTTACATTTTATTTTAAAGGTTTTATATAGCGCTGGCTAGACCCGGAGGTATCAGAGCGCTTTACATGAGTATCAGACCATAGTTGCAGGTTACATTGTTACAAAGGTTACACAGTTATTCGAGCTTGGCAAACATAGTTACATGTAAGGTCGAGACTACAAAAAGGACATATACGTAAGGGAAAAAGCAGGCAAGGGGAGAGATTCAGGGGAGGGGGTAGGAGCAGGGGAAGTAGACAGAGAAAGGTGAGAGACACAGCATGGAAAGAGGAGGGGGAGGGTGACGGGGACACTAACCGGTAGACGAGTCAAAGCTGCGTCCAACGTCCAGTAAGCTGTGATCCCAGGGGAAGTGGTATCATTTCCCCATCTCTGTTGCGAGAGGTTCCCTATACGCAGTGGACTCTCTCAGAGGGGTCTCTGAGACTCCAAGGCCTACATACTGGATCATTCCCCAAAAAGGGGAGAGGGAGTGCTTTGGCAAGGGGTGCCATCCCATACCTCTACTGTGGGTGGCTCCCATGGTGCTGTGGACTCTCTCAGCGGGTTCGTTGAGACTCCAGAGTATAAATATTGGATCTTTCCCCAACAAGGGGAGAAGGAGTGCTTAGTCAAAAGGGCACAAAAGGACAGGGAGCTAGGTGGTGTAGCAGGCAAGGGGAGAGATTCAGGTGAGAGGGGATAGGAGTAAAGGAAGTAGACAAAGAAAGAAAGAGTACTAAATGAGAACGGACAGCATCGGTTAGGGGGACAGACTGTTTTCTCTCTGTGGCCATGAATTTGCCCCATCTCTAAGGTAAAAACCTAGCACAGGCCATTCCAGAAGCTTTGCCATCCAGGACATGAAGCACACAGTTTGTAATTCGAATTATTTTTCACAATTCACAGAAGTTCTCTTGAGCATCTCTTGAGGTTGCCGGCCCTCCGGCGCCTTGGACTCCTCAAATTGCAATAAGCGCTGCTTAGGGTCTTTGCGCATCATTCCCTGTGACCGTACTCTTCACTCCCATACAGTCAACAGTGCACTGGATCCACGAGTATTACTCCCACTGTGAGGCCCCTCCAAGCAGTTATTGCAATAGTTAATGATAGTTGAGGTAGCTCTATTGTCGAATGCAAGATGGCATGGGTGTTAGTACAGATAAACAACAGGCTTTGAGGGGTGTAGTGCCTTTTAAGTTCTGCCCAGACTCTCCAGTGGTGTCGCTGTCTCCCAATGGACACGCAGCCTTCACCACTCTTTCTTCCCTGCAGGAGCCCCCTGGCATATAACTGACCCGAGATCTCAAATTTGTTAAGCAAGGCTTTAATCCGGACTTCCCATTGCCACAGGTGCCACCCCTCTCGACCCGCGGCGTCCCAGGAATGCAACCGGGGGGTCGCAGCCAGACAGGGACGCGCTAATCTGGGAGGTCGGGGGCGCTCCACGCCCGCCTCAGCCTCAATGGTGTGTCTCGGGCAGGCTGTGTATATTCAACGCAGCGTCATCGGCCACAGAAGTGCCATTTCCGTTGCAGGCACTCACCGGAGTTAAAGAGGGGGCAGGTCCAGGTCTCGCTGCTCCTCCGACATTGCCTCCCGGGAGCCCGCTCCTGACTACGCGGCCCCCACTCTGATATCCGTTGAGGCAAGACCGCTCCACTCCAGGCGCCATTTTGTAGTGCCATCGCCGGGTGGGTTTTCGGCCGATTACTCAGCAATGATGCAGTTTGGGGGATCGGCGCCCACGGCAGCAGACGCTCCAGATGCTCCGATGCCGGGAGCGCGTTCTTTCTGTTGGATTTGGTGTGGTAAAGCACCGCGCTCGGTTGTTGTGCGCGGGGCTTCCATGGAGCTTCAGCTCCGAGCGGCCATTACGGCCGCTGGCTCCTCCTAGCCAGGGGGGATTGCCCCCCCCTTACAGACCTCTATCTCAGATAATGGGTGTGCATATTTGTGTGTGTGGATGGACTGGCCTGCCCTTTAAGACATCTCAGATGTGTGTAATAGTGAGTGGAGAGGGTCTGGACTCAAATTTCACACCTTTCTTTCAGATGACAGCTGTTTGTAGTAGGGTATGTGGATGGACTAGCTTCTCCTTTCAAACCTCTCTCTCAGATGAGGGGTGTGCATAGTATGGTGAACAGCGAGTGACTGGCCTCTCCTTTCAGACCTCGCTCTCAGATGATGGGTATGCATAGTCATGAGTGGGGAGGGATTAGCCTCTCTGCCGAGATCTCTCTCTCGAATGAAGGGTGTGCATAGTTGGCTGTGTGCATGGACTGTCCTCTACTTTCAGATCTCTCTCTCAGATGAATGGTATGCGAAGTAGGGTGTGTGCATGGACTGCCCTCTCCTTTCAGACCCGTCTCTCAGATAACGGCTGTGTGTACCAGGATATGTAGATGGACTTGCCTCTCCTTTCAGACCTCTCTCTCAGATGACAGGTGTGCGTAGTAGGGTGTGTGGATGCACTGGCCTCTGCTTTCAGATCTCTCTCTCAGATGACAAATGTGCATAGCAGGGTTAATGGGGAGTGACAGACCTCTCCTGTCAGACTTTTCTCTCAGATGACTGGTGTGCATAGTAGGGTGTGTGGATGGACTATTCTCTCATTTGAGACCTCTCAGATGATGAGTGTGCATAGTAGGATGGTTGGAGAGACTGGCCTCTCCGATGAGACCTCTCTCTAGGATGGCAGGAGTGCATAGTATGCTGCATTCAGAGACTGTCCTCCCCACAAGCACCCCTCTTTGATAATGGGTGTGCATAGTAGGGTGTGGGAAGAGCCTTAACTCTACTCACAACTCTTACCAACCCGATTGGAATAAATAGTAGACTCTGAAAAATACCTTCTCCAGTAAGACACCTTCCTACAGTCCCAAGATGTGCATACTAGAGTGCATTCAAACATCACCTACGCCTTCCTACTTTTCACGATCCTGCAGGAGTCTTGCGAGATAGTAAAAGGTTTTTAAAAAAAAAAGAATCAACCTTCTAATGATTACAGTACTTATCTCTTACACACTTGATCTCAAAAACAAGGACCACAATATACATCCCTACGAATAAAGTGTATTGGGAACTCATCTATTCCTTTTTACTATTCAAAATCCAATGAGAGTCCTGTGAAATTGTAAATATTAGTTAAAAACAATATACATTTAATTTGTTCACAGTAGTTATCCCTTAGACACCTCCTCTCTAAATCTAGGGGGAAAGCATGCCTTTATAGTTTTTTTACTTCATTTCCACAACACCTTCAATTTTTCACAGTAAACAGTAATGGTGGCCATTTCATTTCTAAAATTCCAACAGTCAGCCAATCAGAGCGCTTGCTCTTACGGTACTTTCGGGAGCCTCTTGCTCCTGCAAGAGCATTAAGGCTCACGTGAAAAACAGGGTACTCAACCAATTACAAGGCCCATTTTTGATTTGGTGATCTCGCAGAACTCCCGCGAGACTCTCACAAGCCCAACTGCCAAAATATGGAATTATTTTGACCCTTGATATCGCCAAAACTACTAAACAGATTTCTGGGGGATCCTGGGGATGGCATTCCCAGGGCCTAAAAAGACTTGGTGAGTTGGTCGAGCAAGCTCCCTCCTTTGAAGGTGGCCCCAGGGGATGAGGTCTAGAAAAGACTCGGTTAGGGGGACCACATGTTTCCCATTAAAAGTACATTGTGCTGCCCCCCAGGCACTAGCCATCCTGTTTTCTTTTTTAAAGGCAGGAGGCCACAATTGTGTTTTAAATTTTACCTTTCATCAGGGGATCCTCCACAAATTTGTAGTAACATTTTTAAAAAGTCCATTGTTGGCCCTGGTCGGGGGGCCTCTGGAACCCTCCCCCACCAGGAAAAGGCAGGCAGGGTATTCCTACCCTGAGTCCTATATGCTTCTTAAACATTTTGGTAAGACAAAAAACTGATTCTCTTAGTCCTAAAATGGCTGCTGCCACATCTTTGTTTATATAGAGGCAGCCAATCAGATTTTACATTAAGTTCTGTTGCGTCCATGTATCCTCCACAGCCTTATATATCTTTACATTTTGAACTTTAACTCCTCTAAAACTACTAAACGGAATTACACCAAATCACAAAAAGCACACTTTTTGGACAAAGATCAAACTTTCTGTCAAATTTAGAGTAATCCTGTTTATAATTTTCAGATGGAAAAATGAATGGGGAAATCACTTTTTGGCACCCCTCCCTTTCTCAAACCCCACCTTACAGATCATCCCAAAACTTTCCAGGAACGAGCTAAGAGGATGAACTTTTATGTATATTTTCCGCAAAAAAATGTTTGTCAACCACAAATCCTTCCTGGAAAAGTTTGGGGTTATCTGTCAAGCGGGGGCCAAGAAAGAACGGGGATCCCAAAACGCAAAATCTCCATGCATTTTCCATAGACTTTTTTTAAGAAAGATTATAGCAAAAACTGCTGACTGGAATTGCATCAAGGGGCTTATTTACAAGCCCATTGTGCCGCCGGTGCATCACTTTTTTTGACTATCGGTGGCGCAGAGTGCAGACCCATCTCTACGAGGTAACCCACTTTGAATGGTTCTCCATGGCCTTGTAGATATGAAGTAAGGCAAAGAAGTGGAAGTTGCTACATTGCATTACTCTGCGTCAAAGAGGCCTTTCATGGGCATTGCGGTCGGTGTTCCAACGCAACACTCATGGATTTTGATGCACTCCGAGATGTTCAAGGACTTGTAAACTGGATATGCTTCAAAAGCCTGTGCCTCCCCAGGAGAGGCATAACAAAGGGAAATATCTTTATTTTCCTTGTTTTTTCCTCTTTCTATGTGTGCTGCATTGTACATCCTCCTAACTATCCCTGACTACTATATATATCTATATCATTATATATATAGATATATATTGTAGGACCTAGTTTAAATAGGAAAAGCATTTTTCGTTTTCCTGATAACTTTATCACTGTTTGATGAATCTTCACGAAAGTTTCAAAACAAGTGTGCCAGTCAATTCAGCTGCTGACTGAAAAGTTTTGGGGTGATTCGTCAAGTGTGCTCAGAGAAAGAGGGGGGGTCACAAACACATTTTCCCCATGCATTTTCCCATAGGGATTTTGAACATGACTACAGCCCGAACCGCTGTACGGAAATTCACCAAAATTGCCAGAACGCTAAATCTTGGTCCAGAAAAAGCCATTTTTCTCATTTGGAGTAAATCCATTCCCTAGTTTTTGTGATTTATGTATATCTATGGTTGAAAATCCTCCATGGATCTGAAAGATCTCAAAATTAGATCTGTTTAGCTTTCAGCACTTTAACCAGGAAGTGTTGATAGCCATCTTGGGACTCGGACTTGGCCGAGAACTAATAAAAAGCAAAAAAAGACAACACAGGGACCCCGGCAGAGCCATAAACATTTTTTTCTCCTGCAAATTGCATGAGGATCCATGGCAAATTTTTTTGAAAAATTAAGCACTGTTACCTGGGCTTGTTTTTTTACCCCCCTGAGTGAGCCTGGTCCTGGAGGAATTGTTTATTTAATGTGTAGTGTAGAGAGTGCAAGCAAACTCCCTCCCCAGGCTGAGTTTGGCCACAGAGACACATCCCCCGGAGCCCAGTTAAATAGATGAAGGGGAGGGCGGCTGCTCTGCACCCTATTCCCCAGGGCTCAGCTTTAATTTGCAGTGAGAGTGGGTGCATGCGGCCCTTCTCCTGGGCAAATTTACACCTTGGGGATTGCCACCCCCTGGGGCCTGGCTATCATATATGAAAGGGAGGGGGCACACAGCAGCCCACCTGGGCCAATTTTGGCCCCGGGGACTGTCACTCCCTGTGACCCACCTATGAAAAAAGGGGGCCATTTTCTGTTCCAGGGACCCCAACCCCCGAGGCTTACCTATGCAAACAAATGGAAGGGGAATCATTATTGGTCCTGGGGACACCATCACCCAGGGCCAGCTTCAGCTATGTCCCGGGGTACCCTCCCACCCCCCAGGACATAGCATTTTCCATGCCTGCAATGGTGAGGGCAGTGAAACCTGTGTTTGCTTTCACTTGGCGCTAGCAATTTTGAAGCTCTCGCCAAGCGAGAGCAAACACTAACTCAGCTCCCAGCAAGCGAAAGCATGAGAAATGCACCCGCCCACTGGGAGCAGACTTTTAATCTGTTTCCCTGCCCCCACTGATGCAAGCACTAAAACAGATGAAAAAAATGATCCCGTCCCTAGGAGCTGCATTTTTAGCATCTCTCTGCAGGCGGGAGAAATGCTGGCTCATGCTGGAGGTGGGATCCAGCTGGGGCCCCAGTGCATTGGGGCTCCACCTGCAGCCCCAACAATTATGCAGTAGGTGGCCTGGATGGGGTCCTTTTATTGGCCAGGCCCAAGGCCAGGCCCCAGGAGATGGGGTCACTGGGGCCAGAAACTGGCCCGTGGAGGGGGCTGTGTGCTCCCCTCCCCATTTACAATATGGCCTTTCCCCCATAAATCCAGCAGTGGACCCCGAGGTATGGCCAAACACCGGGGGCTCTCTGTCACCTCTGAGGTTTGGGTGCCTTTGGGGGGTTGGCCACAGGGCCTGGCTGCAGAACAGACCCTGCGGCCCACCTCCCGCAGAGCAAGGCCAAAGACTGTGCGTGGTGTGGGGTTGTGTGTATGCAATGGGGTTGGTCACAGGGCCTGGCTGCAGGCCAAGCCCTGAGGCCAACCCTGCTGAAAATGGCTGAAGGCAGTGTGCTGCAGCGGTTTGATTAAGGTATTGTGATTAAGTATCACTTAATAATAATAATTTTTTTTTAACGTAGAAATTCACTGAAAAAACAGGTGACAAGGACATTATAGTTAGGAAATAGAATTAAAAAAAACTAAAAAATGCACTCAAATTGCCAAAGGTTACAGGGGCATTATAGTTAGGTTCAGATTTTACACACACAAAACCCTAGAAATTCAGCAGTTATAGTTATACTTATCTCAAGAAACAATAACTCATGCCCTAAGGTAACTATATCTCGCACCCTTTCCATGGCACTGCTAATTACCCCGTGCTACATCAGTCATGACATTTTCTATGACATCATTGATAATATCACTGCAACTTTGGCGATAAAATTATTGATAAGAAAGCTGTGCACCTTAGGGCACAAGTTATAGTTACCTGAGATAACTATAACTGCTGAATTTCTATGGTTCATTGTTAGAAATGGGATTTCTGGTTGGATAGGGCAAGCGCCTAGTGTGTCGCTGCTGTGTGAATGTGTTGCGCAAACGCTTTACACATTGCCTCTGGGATAAGCCTGACTGCTCTGCCAATCTACCAAGGGGGTGAGCAGGGGTTATCTTCGGTGTGTAACTCCCTTGCCCTGACTAGAGTGGTGGTTTCTGCCTGGCTTAGGCGCATGCCCTAGCCAACCAGAAATCCCATTTCTAACATTGGTTGTCAGCGGTGAGGATAGGACTTGCGTTTGCGCAGTACCACAGGGAAGCATGGTTGCACTACAACCTCTACAGTTTAGACTAATCACATGTTAGGGGATTTCTCCTGATTATTTTTTTCTCCTGAAAGAGTCATTTTTTGAATTGTGTTTTCCTGCTCGTCTGAAATTATTGTGACACCCCTAAAGTGTCGGTCATGTCTCACCTCGGTGATCCAGCAGTTGTTGTGACAGAAAGTGCATTTAATGTAAGGATGTTGCGTAGGTGCACTGTGAAGGACCTAAAGAGGTTCTGTCAGGATCTTGGGTGTCAAGTGAGTAGGTCTGCCAGGAAGGTGGAACTGCAGGAGGCCGTGTTGGCCTGTTGAACATCCAAAAACGGGTGAGGGAGGAGTCTGGGAAGGAGGACCCGAGATCAGTGAGGTCTCTGAAAGTGAGGGTCCCCGACCAGCACCCCTAGAGGGCAGTGGCCCTGGAGAGTTTGAGCAGGAGGGAGAAAGTGACAGGGCAGGGACGCAGTAAATAGTGAGGACCCCAGAGAGAGGGAGTCCCTTGCTGGGTCCAATGCCGGGGCAGTGCCCCATCCCTTTCCCTGTCCCCAGAGGAGTGGGTGGATAGACGGGAAGAAAGGGAGCATCAGCTGGCATTGGAAAGGCTCAGGTTGGAGCTAGCGCAGCTGGGTGTGGAGGAGAAAAAACTAGAGACTGAGAGGGTATTAGCACAGGAGAGGATGGCGGAGACAGAGAAGGCCTTCACCAGGGAAAAACTAGCTCTTGAGGAAAGGTTGTCCCCTGAGTGTAGTTTTAGTGGTCTGGATTCACCAGTGAGGGTGGGGTCCAGTGGTGGCAGCAAAAGTGAGTCCAGTGTATGGAGTCCCACTCCCAGATCCAAGAGCTTGGTACCTAGGTCCCAGGAAGAGGGTGTCACACCTGAAGGGTATAGGTTGATGTTCAGGGGCAGTAGGAAACTGTCTCACCATTCTTGGGGGGAGTTTGTGGATGAATGTTGGGATGCACTGGAAGGTTGGGTGATGGGTAGCACGGCAAGCAATTTTGAAGGGCTGTTCAATCTGATTGTCAGAGAGCACATGTTCCGTTTTTGTTTTCCAGGGTTATGCCAACACCTGTTGGAGTGTGAGTTCTCTGATCCCAGGGAGCTTGCACGGGAGGCAGACCTCTGGGTGAGTGCCAGAGGGTCTGAGGAGGCATTGGGGAGTGGCTCAGGTATTTCCCAGCCCAGGGTGGCGGGAAAGGTTCTTAGTAGCCCAGATAGGTCCCGGTGTAGTGGGAGGGATGTAGGGACTCATGTCCTGTCTCTGCTGAGAAGGAGTGAGGATGGGATGCGTCCCAAGGTGCCCGAAACCTAGTCTCAGGGCCTGGAGGGTTCCCTAAGGGGACACCAGGTGGGGATCCTAGGCTGTACTAGTTGGCCATCCGGTGAGGGGGATCTCCTAGTGTCAGGAGAACTTGGAGCGTCTGCAAGCAGAGCTCCATCAGTTCTGGTGTCTGGCGGTGCCGCTCCTGAGTGGAGGGTGCAGGAGTCCAGGAGGGGTGAGAGGGGGAGAGAGTCCCTAGTGGAAGAACCAATGGGTCAGGGGCCAGCCATAAGGGTAGAGCCTTCTAGGAGTGACCATGGTGACACCACTTCTGTCCTGGGGTTTTTTCGCACACTGTCAGATGGACAGGGGTCAGGAGATCAGCGCCAGGCAGACTGTCACACAACACATGAGTTATGTATTACCCTTGGGGGGGGGGCTTGCTTGCTCCCCAGGAAGTCCTGGTGTGCCAGGTGGGTGCTCAGCCGCAGGGTTTAGTCCCTGGGTTGGGAGGCCAGGTTCAGATTCTGCCTGATCTGGAGGGAAGGACATCTGTAAGCAGTGTCCTGACCGGTTTGTCTTCTAGGGGTACCACTCCAGGTGGGAGGGTGCAGAACTCTGGAAGGGGGTGCAGAGGGAGGGAGCTCTCGCCTCTGACCCCGGTTCAACCTGAGGGTTTAGATCCTTGGTTGGGAGACCAGTTGCAGGAGAGAGGTCCTGAACTGGTGGGAGAGTTGTGTTCTGAGGGTGGAGAGTGCGGGGCCCCAGAAGGAGAGGTAGGGGGAGGAGAGCCTCGCCTGTGACCTCTGGTCAGCCTGAGGGTGCAGACCCTAGGTTGGAGGATCAGTGGCAGTTTAGAACTGCACTGATGAGAGGTAGAGTGGAGAATGGGTACTATGTACCTGGGGCTACCGCCCCCCACTCTGTGAGATGGCAAGGACCAGAAACACCGGGATGGCCTAGGGCCTGGCCCTGGCCGCGGACAGCTAGGGAGTCCCAGTGGGGTAGCTTAGTTGGTCCTGGGAGCTTTGACAGAGGGAACCACATGGGTTCAGATTGGCGTAGAACTGGAGTGTGCCCCTGCAGTTGCGGGCCCGTGTCCGTGTTCTATCGCCCCAAGCAGGGAAGCCCATCAAGGTAATGATTGGTCTACCCTGGCTTTTGGCTGGAAGAGGGTTGTGTTGTTCTTGGCCTTTTTTGCAGGGTCATCCCTGAACTTTTTGCCTTCCTCCTAGTACTTTTTCTGACATGGTGTTGGTGGTTTTAGGACTCTGGGCACTTTATCACTGCTGTCCAGTGTAAAGTGCATGTGCTCTCTATGGTAAAACATGGTAAGATTGGTCTACACCTGTTTGGCTAATTTAATTTACCTATCAGTCCCTTGTAAAGCGGTATCCCAGATATCCAGGGCTAGTAAATAAAATGCTACTGGTGGGCTTGCAGCGCTGCTTGCACCACCCACCAAAGTAGCCTTTCAAACATGTCTCAGGCCTCTGCCATTGCAGGGCCTGTGCGTGCAGTTTACTGTCGCTGTGACGTGGCACATAAAATGGGTGCCACGTCTGTGACTCCCCTTTTACTACATATCAGTCACCCCTAAGGTAGGCCCTAGCTAGCCCTATGGGCAGGGTGCATTGGGTAAAAGGTAGGACATGGGCCTTAACTGTGTGGCATGCCCTGGTAGTGACAAACAGCCATTTTGGTTTCTCACTGCTGGGAGGCTGCCCTCTCATAGGAATGCATTGGGGATTCCCTGATAAGTGTTTCAGTGGTAATTCCTGATCTGAGAGGAGTAGCGGGATCAAGTATGGTTTGTTTGGAATAATGGTAATAAATGCTGTGTAATGGTGTGTGCAGATTTATTATCACTATTTTAGAAATGCCACTTTGAGAAGGGGGCATTTCTGTGGGCTATGTGTCTTTGTGCCTGCCTGATGTGTATTGCATGTTTGGCTCTGGAGTGACAGGGGCTGGGGAGGTGCAGTGGCTAAAGAGGGGCTGTGTGAGTCAGTGCTAGGCTGATTAGGCTGATCCGCATTTGGAGTAGTGGGAGGAGTAGCACCTGGGCATGGATAGGACTGTGCCTGCACTACACAATGCTGGCTCCGCCCCCCTGTGGTGTGTCTGGGGCCAGGACATACACTGTCAATGGGGACTGTTGTGCACTTGTTAAGTGCCCCCCAGAACTGGTTTGAACTGGGTCCCCAAGCCCTGTGCCAGGGCAGAACAAAGAACATTACTGGTATAAATATTGGGGCTGTGACCCCATGAAAGGGGCTGTGTGCTGCTTGGTGCTTACTTGTGGCCGGCGGGCTGCTGGACGGCCAGGTGCAACCGCCGTGGGACCAAGTTGCTGCCTGAGGGGCTGGAGGGGCTGCCCTCTGATGGGAGGCCCTGCGTGCTGGCCTACCTGTGCCCAGCTATACGCTTGTGGAGGTCTGGCAAGGAAGCGCTGCCTGCTCCCTGTTGGTGGCTCCGGGTGGGAGACGGGCTGAGCGCTGGACTTCTTTTGACCTGCCCTCTAAACACAGCGCGTGGTGAGCTCTCCGAGTTCCCCGTGTTCTGGAGGGGCTGAGAAGGGCCTTTTGCCATAGCGGCGTGGAGAGCAATCCAGGATTGCTGTACCCTGAGGGGAGAGAGGGCAGTTTAGACCCCCAGCCAGCATATGGAACGTGCTGGCATGCCCCCTTGCAGCGCATGTTGGGCGCTTTTGAATTTTATGGCTTGAGCCCGAGAAGGGGGCTCCAACTGTGCTCATAGCAAGCACTGCGGCCGTGAAGGAAGTCAGGCAGCGTTTGGGCCTGATTGTGGGCAGGGCCCACAAGCGAGGCGCAGAGCAGTCCAGGAAGTCAGGCGAAGGACGCCTGGTTGTGGGCGGGGCTCCCGTGTTATCGAGGAGAGCCCCTCGTGTCTTCTCTGCTGGACTGTGAGAAAGAAGGTGCTCTCCCTATCCAGGATGGTGATTGCTGTGGTGGGGAAGCGGGAGGGAGCCAAGTTGAAGGAGACTTTGCTCCATATGCAGACGGCCCATTCCGAGGCCAGAAGTCAGGCAATGAAAGCCTGGCTGTGGGCAGGGCCGCCAGCCCAGAACGACACTGCCGGAGAAGAGCCGAGGGAGGAACGGCATGGCCAAGCCATTGGAGGCCAAGGCTGGGCTGCTTGACCAAGGATCCTGATTCACCCAGGACGCGGGTGAGTGTCCTGGGAAACCTGGGCAGGAGAGGGGAGCCCAGGGTGACACCTCGACGGCGGCCCCTGGGTAAAATTGCTTCCCCATTTTTGCCCTGATCGCTGTTGCGCTGCACGATCGTGGGCAGCTGCATTTGCATCGCAGCACCAAGGACACCCCCGTAAGAGACAACGGGTGAGCTGCACCCCCGCCTCCCTTTCTGGTGACACAGGAGCAGTGGAGACATTCGGTGGGAGCCGCAAGGGAGGCACGTGGTTGCCCTCCCCGACCGGCTGTATTTGTGCCCTAGGATTTGGGTACAGGACAAGTGCCTAGGAGTGAGGCAATTGCCTAAGGTGGGCAGGACGAATGTATGACATGTGCCCACTAATAATGTTTGTTACATACATTACTGTTGGTATTGATGCCATCCTGTACGGGGTTATTGCCTCATGTGGACCCAGCTATAAGTGGGTACTTTAATATACTGCTGAAGAGAGGTCATGCCTAATGTGTTTTTGCTAGAGGCAGTGTTGCCAGTAGTTGCTGGTTGTTTTCACTAATGATGTTTGCTACGTGCACGGCTGTTGGTGTTCATGCCACACTGTACTAAGTTCTTCCCTCATGTGTACCCTCTGAAAGTGGGGACGTTGGTGCACTGTTGCAGATGTATGCATAATGGGTTTATGCTGAGTGTACTATTGCCAGTAATTAGTGGTTGTTTTGGATTCCACTACTTGTGAGATCTAATGGTTATGACAGTGGCCCAATTGGCCCTGTAATGTATATAATCCTCTGTAAAGTAATACCTAGTGCCAGGTGGCGCAGTGTATATACGTGATTATGCTCTAATATGTTTTATGAGTAATACAAAGGCTATTTATGATATAACCTTGTGTGGAATTTCTTTTGTGGTGCGCCTAGTGTGTTGCTGCTGTGTGAGTGTGTTGTGCAAACGCTTTACACATTGCCTCTGGGATAAGCCTGACTGCTCTGCCAAGCTACCAAGCGGGTGAGCAGGGGTTATCTTCGGCGTGTAACTCCCTTGCCCTGACTAGAGTGGTGGTTTCTGCCTGGCTTAGGCGCTTGCCCTAGCCAACCAGAAATTCCAATTCTAACATATATATATATATATATATTCACTGAAAAAACCATAGGTTTCAGGGACGTTATAGTTAGCTGGACATTTCACTCATACAAAACCATAGAAATTCCACCGTTATAGTTAGTTCAGCTAAGTATAACTCGCGCCCCCGCAATGCACTGCTCATGACGTCACATATTACATCATTCATGGCATGGTCAGTGACATCACTGATAACATCACTGATGACATCTCAAATCACATCACTGATGACATCACTGATGACATCATCCGCGTGATAATCTGATGCTCCTGATCACACCCTAATAAAACCTTTAATACACCCACTGTAAAATACAGACTAACATTTTCGAAACCATCAACACACCAATACCAGTTACTACATACTCACTCACTGATTCCTTGGTCTGCACACACATCCACTCATTCACCCATACAATCACTTATACATGCAGTCACTCATCAATACAACACTATCATATGCACTCATACACCTATTCAGACACTCACACACCGCCACTCATCCATGGAGTTACTCACACACCTAGTCACTCATGCAAAGAATGAATCACACTCCCATTTACTCACCTATACAGTTATACACACACCACCTCACTAATTCATACAGACAGTAACGCATACTTACTCTCTTATGTAATCACTGAAACAAGTACAGACTCATCCATACATGCCACTCTCACAATCACTCACTCTCACATATAGTTATTTATATACACCATCACTCACATATACTGCCTTTTACATATGTAGTTACTCACACATGTACCACTGAGACATCCATTCACTAACCAACACACCCATACACACACTCACCCACCCATTCAGCTGTTTCCACATCCACTCTTCAACCCATACACCCAGTGAATCAACCACTCACACATCTATGCACAGAGTCACAAACCTCCAACCCACCCACACACACACTCAGTCCCCCACACAAATACTCAATCAAACAATCAATAACTCATATAGACACTCATGTAGCTACTGACCAACCCATGTAGCAGCTTACACAACAACAGATAGACTGATACAGACATTCACACAGTTTAGTCACTAACCCATGCATTCAGTAAGACACGTTTAATCAGTCTCTTATACAATCAGTCACACACCTCCTAAATCCTCCATCCAGACACTTAAACACCCACTCATTCTTCAATACACCTTGCCATATATATAAAACATATTTAAACTTTACAGAAACACACAGTCACTGGATGATGTCATCAGTGATGTCATCAGTGATGTGATCTGAGATGTCATCAGTGATGTTATCAGTGATATCACTGACCATGCCATGAATGATGTAATATGTGACGTCATGAGCAGTGCATTGCGAGGGCGCGAGTTATACTTAGCTGAACTAACTATAACGGTGGAATTTCTATGGTTTTGTACGAGTGAAATGTCCAGCTAACTACAACGTCCCTGAAACCTATGGTTTTTTCAGTGAATTTCAAAGGTTTTTAAATGCTAATTTCTAACTATAACGTGTGTAAAACCTATGTTTTTTAGTGAATTTGAAAGGTTTTATAAATGCTAATTTGTAACTACAATGTCCCTGAAACCTATATTGTTTTTAAGTAAATTATAAAAAGACGTGCATACTTTTTGTAGTGAAAAACTAACTGTAACAGTAGTCTGTTATAAGTTATAATTTAACAATGTTTAAAACTTAATTAGCACTATTTAACATTTAAGTGTGGAAAATGTGTGACGCAGCAGCTATGATACCTGACTTCTAACAACAGCGTTCACAGTTCGATTCCCGGCTCCAGCGACACGTTAGCCCACCACTATGTCACTCTGGGCAACACCTTGCTTAATGTTCCTGACGCCCCCGAGCACCGGCACACATTTCCGGGGGAAGCTGTACGCTTTACAAATGCTGGCATTTTTTTAATTTAAAACCATAGTGATGTGAAATATTAGCACGTATTTTTTTTCTATTCAGAACGATAATTTTTTTTATATCTTCTATTTAGAATTACGGCAATTAATAGATGTTTGTAGTCATGCGAATGGAAATGACACGGTTTGCCGGGTAACAGTTTTTAAGCACTCCAACGTATGTACATATTAAGGACCTTATACGTGTTAGGATCGAAATCGAAACCTTTACCGCTTCACATTTTATAACTTTTCACAACACGTGCACAAGTTAAACAGTGAAAACGTGAGCACGTGTCAACTGTAAAACGTGACATCTAAATGGGCGGAGCCGCATCTTCCTTCCATAGACTACTCAATAACCAAAAAGTATATAAACCACACCCGTTGTTTAATTAGTTTCGTTTATGCAAGTTATTTACGCGTGTCCATTCTGTGATGCACGTTCCCTTTTCTAGGGTCGGATTCTTGTTTTGCGGCAACGAAACATATTCTAGAGTTGTAAGTTGTTTGATTATGGCATAGTAGATATTTATAATACGTAGCTATTTCTCAATATTTAAACATTTGTATTTAAAAAAAAGTGTTATTGGTTGTTTTTGCCATTTATATGTAACGTCAGCAGCTTGTTTTCTGAAACAGACAGAATACAGCAAACATTGTTCCTTTTCTGGCTCTTTTGAGATCATATACTGTGACTTTGTATATTATAGTATTGACACTGTACTTGACCTCAGAGGTGTTGGTGACCCGTGGGCGCGAAGACTAAAGATTTATATGTAACATCAGCAGCTTCTGGTTTTTACTCTGTTTCCTCTTTGGGATCATATAGTGTGGTTATGTATATTATAATAACCACCCATTATGATCTCAGAGAAGTTTATGACCCGTTGGCACGAAGACTAAAGATTTATATGTAATGTCAGCAGCTTCTGGTTCTTACTCTGTTTCCCCCTTGGGATCATACAGTGTGAGTATGTATTTTGTAATATTCACAGTCATTATGATCTCAGAGGAGTTTATGACCCGTTGGCGCAAAGTTGAAAGATTTTGGAGTCCTGGATAAAAGAAGCTCTGAACATATTCACCGCTGGAAAGTATTTGGTTATTGATCTTGTTTTGTGTTCATGACTTTATTTTCCTTTTCCTTTTTGTGTGGCATCAGTGTCATTCTCTATATTGTAGTAGAGTGTCATATTTTCACATAACAGGAATTGGAGATTTGTCGCCGCCAGGAGTAAACCATCTGAAATACAACTTACTGACCTTTATAACTTACTTGATCAGATATTTTTACAGTGAGAATATTTTTCGAAATTGCAGTTTAAAAAGATTGTTTGCATAGACACTTTCTTACTGAATGCCTTTGATAAACCCTACATTTTTGAATGATTTTTTGGTATTTCTGTTTTTCTCTGTTGTGGTTCCTATTCTCGTTCTCCATATAGAATTGATAGGAATAGTAGTGTATATATTATTACTATCCTATATGTTCTTAAAGGAGTCTGTGATCTGTTAGCGGATCAGTGAGCGACCTCTAAGCACTACAACTGAACTTGCCAGAGTTCTACAGAATAGAAATTGTAAAAAATGATGAAGCGTACATTTCTATGTAATATAAAGTCATTTGTGTTTATCAGTTTTTTACTTGTTATTGTTCTTGTGACCTGAGATGATGTAGTGCGGGAGTGTTTCTTGTAGCACTTCTTTTCTACTTTATCTAAAAGTAACTCATGCCCTCTTATATTATCAAGAATATGGGGCAACACTTTTACAAACTATAGCAGAAAAAAAGGGAGGGTATGGCCACGCTTAAGGGATATTTTATGAATTGCGTTTTTATTTGTCACCTCTTTGATATATACAGCTTCAGTTTTCGAAGAAAGTTTATTTGTAATTGCTTAATAAAAACTGTTTCAAACCTAGAGTAAAATTTTTGGTGCGCAACCACACTTCCCCATCAGAAAAGTAAACACCACATTATAAGTAAATAGTGCTACTGGGAAGTATCCCACCCGCAAACTTAATAAAAAGAAGACCGCAACACACTCTGTTATTTTCCCGCCGTGATTTGTACACCCCACGCCAATTATATAAATGGCCCTTAAAATATATAAAAAACAATTTTTACCTTCACAATCCCTGTTCACCACCTTGTGACCACTTTACAGAGTTAATACTGTTTCTACCCTCCCCGCTACTACTTTGTTTCTCCCGTACTCGATTGAAGTGCGTCACAAAACGCTTCACAAAAGTAAAACGTTCCCAGCCAATAATGAGCAAACTTGTACTCGGAACACTTAGGCCAATAAAATGTCCATGGTGTTCGGCAGAGGGGGAGGGAATCGCTGCCAACACTTCTACTTTTAATGCTTCACAGCCAATGAACATTAAGCTTGGGTAGGTCCTGCTTGGAACAAATTACCCAATCAGTTGTCCCTGATGCTCCGCGGAGGGGGAGGGAATGGCTGGCAACACTTCTACTTTTAATGGTTTACAGCCAATCAACATTAAGCTTGGGAAGGTCCTGCTTGGAACACGTCAACCAATCAGATGTCCCTGCTACTCCGCGGACGGGGAGGAAATGGCTGGCAACACTTCTACTTTCAATGGTTCGCAGCCAATGAACATTAACCTCTGGAAGGTCCTGCTTGGAACATGTCAGTCAGTCAGTCAATCTCCTTTATTCGGATATACAAAATATCCATAAAAGTACAGAACAAAGTACCAGCAAAAAATACATTGACATATTCTAATTTAAAACATACAATAAATACCTAATTTAATACAATAAATGCGATAATATCATATACATTGTTAAAACAGAAGACACAGCAAAAATAGGATATTTCATAAAAATATAGCAGCGTAATGAGTAAAGTGCATATATTATGACAGGTATCAGTCATTAAAGTGCGTTCTACGACAACCAGAGTCCAAGTTTAAATGCTAATCCGAAGGGGAAAACAATAATAAAAATACACTCAAGTTTTGCTTAAATAATGTCCATAGAGGCGCGTGAGCGGACAGCCATTTTCAAGAATGTGCAAACACGAAGAATTAAATTTTCCCCATCAAGTTTAAGAATGACACTATAAGCTACCCTGAAATCATCAATACCCAGGGCTTTAAAATAAGGGATCAATAATTGCATACTGTATTTTCGGTAATAGTTACAAAAGAATGTAAAGTGTAACATAGATTGGTTTCCACGGTTGCCACAATAACATGGCATTTGCTCAAGGTTGATGTTAAAGCCTAAGGGGAAGCACAATGAGTATTTTAGGGTGCCTGATCTAAGGCGGAAGAGCAAACTACGATCCCAGCGGTTAATAGCTTCTAGAAGATAGCCAGCTGGCAGGTATGGGCGGGGGACATCACCCTCTACCGTGGATATATAGCGAAATACTGTAGATTTCGGGAATTCTCGTTCATACCTAATACCTTCATAATGTTTATACAAGGCCTTCTGAATAATCTTTTTATTGATGCCTTCCAAATGGTTTGGGTTTATAAAAATATGTGCAAGATTTATACTAGTCAAACTAGCCCTGACAGCAGCCAACCATGGTATGTCAATGCCCTTATCACATTTAAGGCAGTCAGTTATAATTTCTCTGGTCAGTGCTGCCGCTGGATTTTGCCATACTTTCAACCAAAATACGGCGGGCGGGACCTGATATAATCTTCCACATATGGCAAATTCAACTCTTTGTGACAAATATAGGATGATGAAGAGATCGGTGCCCCCAATACTCTCCGGAAGAATCTATTTTCCTCGATCTGGGTGCTGTTACTGTTTGTGTGTCCCCATATCTCTGCCCCATATGTTACTATGGGTAGACACTGAATTTTATATATTTTCAGTAAAGATAGCACAACCTCAGATCTTCTAGGTTGGGGAAGACTCAAAACTGAGTTAACCGATTTTGAGAATTTACTCCGGCCATGTGCAGAATGGGCCGCCCAAGAACCGTTATCAGAGAATACTAAGCCCAAATAGGGGAAAGTGCAAGTGCTTATCAGTTTTTCTGAACCTAAATTAATAACTTTAATAGGATATTTTTTGGGGCCACAACACATTAAAAAAGATTTTTTTAAATTAGTACAAAGATCTAATCCATTCATAAAATCATCAAAACCCCTAACTAAAATGTGGAGAGAGTTCGGGGTGCGACCAATTATAATCGCGTCATCCGCGTACAACAGGGCAGGGAGTTTATTACCATTGATCATTGGGACGTCTGTATTCAGAGTTGATAGTGTATTATGCAGCTCATTGATATATAAAATAAACAAGAGAGGGGCCAGTACACACCCCTGCCTGACCCCTCTACCAATGGGTATGTCCCCTGATACTTCCCCAGCCATACTAATCCTAACCCTTGCCCTTAAATCCCTATGTAAATACGATAAAAAATGAACTAAATCCTCGTCCAGCCCGTATCTTAAAAGGCATGCCCACAGACGCGATCTATTAACAAAATCAAAGGCGGAGGTCAGGTCCATAAAAGCCAGGTAGATTGGGGATTGCCGGGCTATTGTATATTTACCTATAATTAGATTGAGATTAAGGCATTGTTCCACGGTTCCCAGGTTACTTCTGAAGCATAACTGGCATTTATTTAAAATGCTTCCCTCCTCCGCCCAAGACCTGATTTTATTAAATAATACCCTACCAAGTATCTTAAGAGTATTATCGATCAGGGAGATCGGTCTGTAGCAGCTCGGGTTGGATCTATCCCCCTTTTTAAATATTGGGACGATTATACTAGAGGCCCATGTTTCGGGAATATGAGAGTTTGTTAAGTTATTAAAAACGTTCAGAAAAAGGGGTGCCCAAAACTCTGTGTTATACTTTATAAGATCAATCGGAAGACCATCCGGGCCGGGGGCCTTGTTCCCTAAACTCTGATCAATGGCATCCTCGACTTCAGTTAGCGTTATATGTATTCTTGACACAGGGTGGATGTCGCTATAGTCCCCATTGTCAGGCGGAGCTGTGTATATTTTAGAAAAATGCACTTCCCATGCTTCAGCAGATATGTTACAGCTTATCGGGGTGATTGAAAGGGCCCTGGTTCTCATGTTTTTAACCGCAGCCCAAAAGCCATTTGTGTTATTGAGCCTTGCAGCACATGCCAAGTTATCCTACTGTTCTTTCAAGATTTCCTCTTTTCTCTCCTTAACCACCTTTTTATATTGGCTCCTCAATGATCTAATAAGGTTAACATCCCTTGGTGCTGCTTTCATAGCTGCCCGAAGCTCTCTATTTGCCTGTGAGCATGTGGTGTTAAACCATTTTGTGTTATTGTTTGACACTGGTCTTGAGATTATTTGTTTGACACCTGCACATAAGTCGGTAAAAGCAGTGACTACCTCAGGGTTAGGGTCAGTTAACGACAGGCAGCTGTTAACAGATAGTTGATATGTTGACAACATTTTTGAAAATACTTTATGGTTATCTATACCTTTCCATACAATTCTTAAATTGTCTGTCGAGGGTACTAAGTTACAGGCCCATGGTTCCTTGGGGAGGCCGGGTTTGGGGGCTACCCTAAGTGTAACAAAGTTAGGGTTATGGTCCCCATACATGGTAGGTATAACCTCGGCTTTGACCAAGAGATCTTTCAGTACGTCTGATATAAAGACGTAATCTATTACTGAGGCACAGCCACGTCCTCTATAAGTTGGTAATGGGTGACTGTTGCGGTGGTTTATATCAGCAATATCCATCACATTAAGTAGATTATATTTTGGTAAATAGCCCAGTAACTCAGTCCCCCTTCTGCATGGGGGTGCGTGCAATGTATAAGCAGCACCTACCCAGTTTACTCCCGAAATTTTGGCATTAAAATCACCAACCAAACAGATTCCAACTAACTTATGTGACCTCATCGAGTCTTGAATCTCTGAGACAAAGTTAAAAAGATTCACAAAATTCAAATTAGGTTCGGATAAAAAGTCATTATTATAAAAATTAATAAAACAGATTGAGACCACACGTGTATATATCAGGGCCTGAAAATCTAGTTCTATGTGTAGGAATAATTTTAACAGTGCCTCCTGAAGAAATGTTAACCCAGATAGAGAGGCCGCCTGAAGGTCTCCCATATATCGAGGTATCTGCCATAACATTAAAACATTCAAACCCTTCAAGATACAGTTCTTTTGTTGCCCAGCTCTCTTGGAATAGCAGTACGTCAAATGTGTTTACCATCTTTACCCAATCCTCAATGGCTATTTTAGATGCCAGCCCGGCAATATTCCAACTTAGCGCCCGCAGATCGTGTGTCTCCGGGCTGTCAGTTATAGTGGGGACCAATGTGGCTATAGAAAGGGATGGCTCAGTAGATGTTATTGTGGGCTGCAGTCAATCTAAACTGTCCAGGCCAGAGAGGGCCGTGAATCTATTTTGTGTCAAGGGCAAATTGAGCATCCGGTATGTTATGTCTAGGATTTGGCTTGTAAAAATAACCAAGAGGTAGTGACCAAATATCAGTGGATATGCCATTGGTGCACTCTTTTGATGATAATATGAATCTTACAGAAGCCGGTCGACGAAAATTGATGACGACACAGTCGCCCTCTATAATTTTATCGGATAATCCAACCCAGCCCACCCTGCGCACCATTATGATGTCATTAATGTTACCGGCACTAAACCCTTTATGTTTGATCAACCAGTCAGTGCATTTATTTCGTAATTGGTCCCAAGATTCAGGCTGGTTTTTCCCTATTGGTGGGACTCCTGCAAGGATCAAAACATAAGGGCAGGATGCCGGAGGTAGATTTAACACATCATTTCTACCCTCAGTGTACTCGCTTGCTTTGGGCTTAGTGGCAGCGGTCTTGATGTCATCTGCAGGATGAGCATTATGTGCAGAGATTAAAGAAGCGTTGTTGACTTGTTGGTTCGGTACGTGTAGACTAAAAGGGTCGCTAGATTTTAAAAGTGTGACATGGTGGTTTGGGTGCTTAGGAACAGAACATCCTTTTACTTGATGGCAGGTCCTAAACAAATCTACCATAGGACGCTGATCATGTGTTACAATTTTCTGTGTCAACCCAGGTTCTATTCTACTTGCTGGTTGCTGATTAGAGGCCCCT
The DNA here is from genome assembly GCA_963921515.1 of Calotriton arnoldi. Taxonomy (NCBI): domain Eukaryota; kingdom Metazoa; phylum Chordata; class Amphibia; order Caudata; family Salamandridae; genus Calotriton; species Calotriton arnoldi. The sequence continues at coordinate 27,425 of CAWUFW010011388.1, forward strand.
CCCTGTTGGGATACTGGCCTAAAGATACTACCAGGCACACTTAATTTATTAAACAAGGATTCTAAGTGATCCAGACGTTTCCAGAGTGTGATAAAATTCCTGTCAACAAGCTCCCTGACATTCTCTTTGACAGTGTCTATAATAATGTCAATTGCTGTGTCCCCGAGAGTAAAATTATTAAAAATTGCTGGTAAAGACTCAGTCTGAGTGGAGATTGAGCGATTTGACGACTCAGGAGGGGTTAAGTCAATAGGGGCGCTGACAGAGGCTGTGACGACTGTATCAACTATAGCTGCCGGGCCCTGGATCCATGTGCTTAAAGCGGTGCGCTGCATCTTCGAACGTGGGGGTTGTTTCCTCTTAGGACAGGCTAGTTTGGTTAGTTTCCTTTTCTCTTAGCCCCGGATATTTCTGGGTTTGGAGAAATGTTCTCAAAATCGGCAAAATCCTGCTGTGTGTTGGGACAACAGGATCCTTGACTCCCCTTGTGTCCCCAATGCTATTACTTTCCTCAGCAGCCAGCCAATTTCCTTGAGCTGACAAGTGCATATTGAGCTTGGATGATGGATACGGCGGCTGGGTAGGGCTACGGAGATCCCTGTTTGCAACTAGTGGGGAAATTTGCGAACTTGATAAGCCCAGGGACAAACGTCTCTCTGTCAGTTCTATTTCGGTGCTGACAATACTGACATCTCTCTCCAGCATGCTATCAATAGTGGTAGTAGTGCGCAAACTAGGCGGAGCATTGCGTTTGGACATCATCGATTATGACCGTGGTAATATTTATCTAACTTTAAAATGCTTACCACGTAGGAGTCACGGATGGTAGGAATTAACAGGTCTCAGAGGGGTCGCCCAGCCCGGCCTCCTTCGGTCTCTGACGGGCCCGCCCTTGGCCCGGGCTTTGCCCGCGCGCGTCCCGCGCTGCGGGAGGCAGGTCAGGAATTTATAGCGCCGGCTGGCGCGAGCTATTGACGCGGCTCCTGCCGCGATGCTGGATGGTCCTGGCAGTCTTCCCCCTGCGTGGTCAGCAACACGGGATGGCGGCGGTGATTGATGGGCAGCCACAAGAAATCCCCGCGCTGCGGGAGGCAGGTCAGGAATTTATAGCGCCGGCTGGCGCGAGCTATTGACGCGGCTCCTGCCGCGATGCTGGATGGTCCTGGCAGTCTTCCCCCTGAGTGGGTCAGCAACACGGGATGGCGGAGGTGATTGTTGGGCAGCCACAAGAAATCCCCGCGCTGCGGGAGGCAGGTCAGGAATTTATAGCGCCGGCTGGCGCGAACTATTGACGCGGCTCCTGCCGCGATGCTGGATGGTCCTGGCAGTCTTCCCCCTGCGTGGTCAGCAACACGGGATGGCGGCGGTGATTGTTGGGCAGCCACAAGAAATCCCCATGTGAGCCAATAAGATGTCCTTGCTACTCCGCGCAGGGGGAGGGAATGGCTGGCAACAGTTTTACTTTTAATGGTTCGCAGCTAATGAACATTGAGCTCGTTGTTGGAACACCTCAGCCAATTAAACGTTAATTTTGTTCACTGTCCATGATAAAAGTGAACACCGCATTATAAGTAAACATTAATGTGCATTATATTAAAGGAAGGTAAAGGAAGGCTGCAATACGGCGCATTGTTATTTTCCCGATATGATTTCCACAGCCTACTGAACATTGCCGCAATACCGCGCATCGTTGTTTTGCAGACGTGATTTCCACAGCCTACGCAACATTCTCACTACCTGTCTGTGCACCCTACACCTGCTTGCCACAATACGGCGCATTGTTTTCCAGACGGGATTTCCAGAGCCTACGCAACCTTGCCGCAATACCGCGCACCGTTGTTCTGCGGACATGATTTCCACGGCCTACGCAACATTCAAACTCCCTGCCTCTGCACCGTACAGACTGCTTAAACTAACACCACAGTGTTCCTACTATACCCTCTTATACAATTATTCTCTTATTTTTCCCCCTACGCCTTTCAACTCAATCACAAAATGGCTGCCAACACTTCCTAGTTTTAACAGTTCGCAGCCAATGAGCCGCACGCTCGTACTCGTAACGCCTCAGCCAATCAGATGTCAGAATTCTCAAATATCGATATCTGGAAAATTTGATATTTCTCAGACTACTGAATGGATTTACCCCATTTAAACAGAAGCGTGCTTTCTGGACCAAGACCTTTCTCCCTGCCAAATTTGGCGTAATTTCCGTTCAGCAGTTTGACCTGTAGCCTTGTCTAAAGTTTCCTATGAAAACTGCATGGAGAAAACACGTTTTGGGACCCCCCTTTTTTCTTTGCCCCCCCTTGACAAATCCCCTCCAAACTATCAGGATAGGAGCTGACCTGAAAAGAGGAACTTTTGGGAAAATTTCGTAAAGATTTGTTAAACGACGGCAAAGTTATAAGCACATCAAAAAATGCTTTTCCTATGGAAACGTGGTCCTAACTATAACTATCTACTGGCGACCGACAGTAGATAATATATATATATATATATGCCACGGAACGTTCTTGAACTACAAAAGAACGGGAGGGACACAGCGGGGAATTCAGGTAAGGAATTTATTTCACAAGAGCATCGGCATGACGCGTTTCGGACTGTGCCTTTATCAAATGCCTGCTCCCACAAAGTTCTCCCGCCAGTTCTTTAAAATAACCCAAAATCATGTTGCCATTGGTGGCCATCCAGGTGGGCCGGATCAAAGTCACAAACGAACCTCCAGTTGCGTTGGCAAAACTGCAGATCCCAACATGCACCTCTCACGGCATGTCAGGTAAGTTTCTCCGCCCGGCTTTTTTATATCCCTTCATGGGTACTGGATGTAGTTAGACACGCTGTAAAGATCTGTGGCAAACGTTGCTGGTAAAACAAGCTCCCTTCCTGGGTCCCCAAGATGCCTCAACCACACGAGTCCACACTCAGCAGTGCCTGGAAAACACGGATACAGTGATCCTGATTCCTCCGTGCAGTCACGGACTGCAATCTGCAGCGGCACAATTACCAATCGTGGGTGCGGTGGGTCAGAGCCTGTTCCAATACCTTGGATTGTCCAAAAGTTGCCGATGCTTATTTATTTAGCTTCCTCTGGCTCCAACCAACGCGTTTCAGCCCAACAAGGCCTTTGTCACACATATATATATATATATCTATATTTATATCAAAGCTCCAAATTACCCGCAGGCAAGGTCGCACTCGACCAGCAGCTCACTACAAGCGTTTATTCAGGTAAGGCTAAAATCCGCATTTCAATATGATCGCAGTTCTCGTGTCGATAGTTATAGCCTGACACGTTTCTGAGCTTCCGCTCTCATCAGAGGCTCGACCGGAGATTCGTGCTGTTTGACACACCCATGTATTTATTGATAATTAACCGCCCTCAGATGGGCTACTCAAATGAGTTTAACGCAGTGCCTGCTGGGCCTTGTGGTCTGTGTCATAATTGTTCCTCCACTGATGGATGCACGATAATTGATACTGTCAATTTTTAAAGCCCTCCAATGGGCCTTGAGATGCGTGTAAGCCATAAATCCCATTAGTCACTGGTTCACCTTCCAGGCTCGGAATGATTCCGGGCCCGTGATCCCCAATTATCACATGGTGGCACGATCCTTCGCGGCCTGGCTGCCGCGTGTTACATCAAAGCTCCAAATTACCCGCAGGCAAGGTCGCACTCGACCAGCAGCTCGCTACAAGCGTTTATTCAGGTATGGCTAAAATCCGCATTTCAATATGATCGCAGTTCTCGTGTCGATAGTTATAGCCTGACACGTTTCTGAGCTTCCGCTCTCATCAGAGTCTCGACAGGAGATTCGTGCTGTTTGACACACCCATGTATTTATTGATAATTAACCGCCCTCAGATGGGCTACTCAAATGAGTTCAACGCAGTGCCTGCTGGGCCTTGTGGTCTGTGTCATAATTGTTCCTCCACTGATGGATGCACGATAATTGATACTGTCAATTTTTAAAGCCCTCCAATGGGCCTTGAGATGCGTATAAGCCATAAATCCCATTAGTCACTGGTTCACCTTCCAGGCTCGGAAAGATTCTGGGCCCCGTGACCCCCAATTATCACGGGGTGGTGCGATCCTTCGCGGCCTGGCTGCCGCGTGTTACATCAAAGCTCCAAATTACCCGCAGGCAAGGTCGCACTCGACCAGCAGCTCGGCTACAAGCGTTTATTCAGGTAAGGCTAAACTCCGCATTTCAATATGATCGCAGTTCTCGTGTCGATAGTTATAGCCTGACACGTTTCTGAGCTTCCGCTCTCATCAGAGGCTCGACCGGAGATTCGTGCTGTTTGACACACCCATGTATTTATTGATAACTAACCGCCCTCAGATGGGCTACTCAAATGAGTTCAACGCAGTGCCTGCTGGGCCTTGTGGTCTGTGTCATAATTGTTCCTCAACTGCTGGATGCACGATAATTGATACTGTCAATTTTTAAAGCGCTCCAATGGACCTTGAGATGCGTGTAAGCCATAAATCCCATTAGTCACTGGTTCACCTTCCAGGCTCGGAATGATTCCGGGCCCCGTGACCCCCAATTATCACGGGGTAGTGCGATCATTCGCGGCCTGGCTGCCGCGTGTTAGTACATCAAAGCTCCAAATTACCCGCAGGCAAGGTCGCACTTGACCAGCAGCTCGCTACAAGCATTTATTCAGGTAAGGCTAAACTCCGCATTTCAATATGATCGCAGTTCTCGTGTCGATAGTTATAGCCTGACACGTTTCTGAGCTTCGGCTCTCATCAGAGGCTCAACCGGAGATTCGTGCTGTTTGACACACCCACGTATTTATTGATAATTAACCGCCCTCAGATGGGCTACTCAAATGAGTTCAACGCAGTGCCTGCTAGGCCTTGTGGTCTGTGTCATAACTGTTCCTCCACTGGTGGATGAACGATAATTGATACTGTCAATTTTTAAAGCCCTCCAATGGGCCTTGAGATGCGTGTAAGACATAAATACCATTAGTCACTGGTTCACCTTCCAGGCTCGGAATGATTCAGGGCCCCGTGACCCCCAATTATCATGGGGTGGTGCGATCCTTCGCTGCCGGGCTGCCGCATGTTACATCAAAGCTCCAAATTACCCGCAGGCAACGTCGCACTCGACCAGCAGCTCGCTACCAGCGTTTATTCAGGTAAGGCTAAACTCAGCATTTCAATATGGTCGCAGTTCTTGTGTCGATAGTTATAGCCTGACACGTTTCTGAGCTTCTGCTCTCATCAGAGGCTCCACCGGATATTCGTGCTGTTTGACACACCCACGTATTTATTGATAGTTAACCGCCCTCAGATGGGCTACTCAAATGAGTTCAACGCAGTGCCTGCTGGGCCTTGTGGTCTGTGTCATAATTGTTCCTCCACTGATGGATGCACGATAATTGATACTGTCAATTTTTAAGGCCCTCCAATGGGCCTTGAGATGCGTGTAAGCCATAAATACCATTAGTCACTGGTTCACCTTCCAGGCTCGGAATGATTCCGGGCCCCGTGACCCCCAATTATCACGGGTGGTGCGATCCTTCGCGGCCTGGCTGCCGCGTGTTACATCAAAGCTCCAAAATACCCGCAGGCAAGGTCGCACTAGACCAGCAGCTCGCTACAAGCGTTTATTCAGGTAAGGCTAAAATCCGCATTTCAATCTGATCGCAGTTCTCGTGTCGATAGTTATATCCTGACACGTTTCTGAGCTTCCGCTCTCATCAGAGGCTCGACTGGAGATTCGTGCTGTTTGACACACCCATGTATTTATTGATAATTAACCGCCCTCAGATGGGCTTCTCAAATGAGTTCAACGCAGTGCCTGCTGGGCCTTGTGGTCTGTGTCATAATTGTTCCTCCACTGATGGATGCACGATAATTGATACTGTCAATTTTTAAAGCCCTCCAATGGGCCTTGAGATGCGTGTAAGCCATAAATCCCATTAGTCACTGGTTCACCTAACAGGCTCGGAATGATTCCGGGCCCCGTGACCCCCAATTATCACGGGGTGGTGCGATCCTTTGCGGCCGGGCTGCCGCGTGTTACATCAAAGCTCCAAATTACCCGCAGGCAAGGTCGCACTCGACCAGCAGCTCGCTACAAGCGTTCATTCAGGTAAGGCTAAACTCCGCATTTCAATATGATCGCAGTTCTCGTGTCGATAGTTATAGCCTGATACGTTTCTGAGCATCCGCTCTCATCAGAGGCTTGACCGGAGATTCGTGTTGTTTGACACACCCACGTATTTATTGATAATTAACCGCCTTCAGATGGGCTACTCAAATGAGTTCAACGCAGTGCCTGCTGGGCCTTGTGGTCTGTGTCATAATTGTTCCTCCACTGATAGATGCACGATAATTGATACTGTCAATTTTTAAAGCCCTCCAATGGGCCTTGAGATGCGTGTAAGCCATAAATCCCATTAAACACTGCTTCACCTTCCAGGCTCGGAATGATTCCGGGCCCCGTGACCCCCAATTATCACGGGGTGGTGCGATCCTTCGCGGCCTGGATGCCGCGTGTTACATCAAAGCTCCAAATTACCCGCAGGCAAGGTCGCACTTGACCAGCAGCTCGCTACAAGCGTTTATTCAGGTAAGGCTAAACTCCGCATTTCAATATGATCGCAGTTCTCGTGTCGATAGTTATAGCCTGACACGTTTCTGAGCTTTGGCTCTCATCAGAGGCTCGACCGGAGATTCGTGCTGTTTGACACACCCACTTATTTATTGATAATTAACCACCCTCAGATGAGCTACTCAAATGAGTTCAATTCAGTGCCTGCTGGGCCTTGTGGTCTGTGTCATAATTGTTCCTCCACTGGTGGATGCACGATAATTGATACTGTCAATTTTTAAAGCCCTCCAATGGGCCTTGAGATGCGTGTAAGACATAAATCCCATTAGTCACTGGTTCACCTTCCAGGCTCGGAATGATTCCGGGACCCGTGACCCCCAATTATCATGGGGTGGTGCGATCCTTCGTGGCCGGGCTGCCACGTGTTACATCAAAGCTCCAAATTACCCGCAGGCAAGGTTGCACTCGACCAGCAGCTCGCTACAAGCGTTTATTCAGGTAAGGCTAAACTCCGCATTTCAATATGGTCGCAGTTCTCGTGTCGATAGTTATAGCCTGACACGTTTCTGAGCTTCCGCTCTCATCAGACGCTCGACCGGAGATTCGTGCTGTTTGACACACCCACGTATTTATTGATAATTAACCGCCCTCACATGGGCTACTCAAATGAGTTCAACGCAGTGCCTGCTGGGCCTTGTGGTCTGTGTCATAATTGTTCCTCCACTGATGGATGCATGATAATTGATACTGTCAATTTTTAAAGCCCTCCAATGGGCCTCGAGATGCGTGTAAGCCATAAATCCCATTAGTTACTGGTTCACCTTTCAGGCTCGGAATGATTTCGGGCCCCGTGACCTCCAATTATCACGGGGTGGTGCGATCCTTCGCAGCCTGGCTGCCGCGTGTTACATCAAAGCTCCAAATTACCTGCAGGTAAGGTCGCACTCGACCAGCAGCTCGCTACAAGCATTTATTCAGGTAAGGCAAAACTCTGCATTTCAATATGATTGCAGTTCTCGTGTCGATAGTTATAGCCTGACACGTTTCTGAGCTTCCGCTCTCATCAGAGGCTCGACCGGAGATTCGTGCTGTTTGACACAATCACCTATTTATTGATAATTAACCACCCTCAGATGGGCTACTCAAATGAGTTCAACGCAGTGCCTGCTGGGCCTTGTGGTCTGTGTCATAATTGTTCCTCCACTGATGGATGCACGATAATTGATACTGTCAATCTTTAAAGCCCTCCAATTGGCCATGAGATGCGTGTAAGCCCTAAATCCCATTAGTCGCTGGTTCACCTTCCAGGCTCGGAATGAGTCCGGGCTCCGTAAGCCCCAATTATCACGGGGTGGTGCGATCCTTCGCTGCCGGGCTGCCGCGTGTTACATCAAAGCTCCAAATTACCCGCAGGTAAGGTCGCACTCGACCAGCAGCTCGCTACAAGCATTTATTCAGGTAAGGCAAAACTCTGCATTTCAATATGATTGCAGTTCTCGTGTCGATAGTTATAGCCTGATACGTTTCTGAGCTTCCGCTCTCATCAGAGGCTCGACCGGAGATTTGTGCTGTTTGACACACCCACGTATTTATTGATAATTAACCGCCCTCAGATGGGCTACTCAAATGAGTTCAACGCAGTGCCTGCTGGGCCTTGTGGTCTGTGTCATAATTGTTCCTCCACTGATGGATGCACGATAATTGATGCTGTCAATTTTTAAAGCCCTCCAATTGGCCTTGAGATGCGTGTAAGCCATAAATCCCATTAGTCACTGGTTCACCTTCCAGGCTCGGTATGAGTCCGGGCCCCGTGACCCCCAATGATCACGGGAGTGTGCGATCCTTCGCGGCCGGGCTGCCGCGTGTTACATCAAAGCTCCAAATTATCCGCAGGCAAGGTCGCACTCGACCAGCAGCTTGCTACAAGCGTTTATTCAGGTAAGGCTAAACTCCTCATTTCAATATGATCGCAGCTCTCGTGTCGATAGTTATAGCCTGACACGTTTCTGAGCTTCCGCTCTCATCAGAGGCTCGACCGGAGATTCGTGCTGTTTGACACACCCACGTATTTATTGATAATTAACCGCCCTCAGATGGGCTACTCAAATGAGTTCAACGCAGTGCCTGCTGGGCCTTGTGGTCTGTGTCATAATTGTTCCTCCACTGATGGATGCACGATAATTGATACTGTCAATTTTTAAAGCCCTCCAATGGGCCTTGAGATGCGTGTAAGACATAAATCCCATTAGTCACTGGTTCACCTTCCAGGCACGGAATGATTCCGGGCCCAGTGACCCCCAATTATCATGGGGTGGTGCGATCCTTCGCGGCCGGGCTGCCACGTGTTACATCAAAGCTCCAAATTACCCGCAGGCAAGGTTGCACTCGACCAGCAGCTCGCTACAAGCGTTTATTCAGGTAAGGCTAAACTCCGCATTTCAATATGATCGCAGTTCTCGTGTCGATAGTTATAGCCTGACACGTTTCTGAGCTTCCGCTCTCATCAGAGGCTCGACCGGAGATTCGTGCTGTTTGACACACCCACGTATTTATTGATAATTAACCGCCCTCAGATGGGCTACTCAAATGAGTTCAACGCAGTGCCTGCTGGGCCTTGTGGTCTGTGTCATAATTGTTCCTCCACTGATGGATGCACGATAATTGATACTGTCAATTTTTAAAGCCCTCCAATGGGCCTTGAGATGCGTGTAAGCCATAAATCCCATTAGTCACTGGTTCACCTTCCAGGCTCGGAATGATTCCGGGCCCCGTGACCCCCAATTATCACGGGGTGGTGCGATCCTTCGCGGCCGGGCTGCCGCGTGTTACATCAAAGCTCCAAATTACCCGCAGGCAAGGTCGCACTCGACCAGCAGCTCGCTACAAGCGTTTATTCAGGTAAGGCTAAACTCCGCATTTCAATATGATCGCAGTTCTCGTGTCGATAGTTATAGCCTGATACGTTTCTGAGCTTCCGCTCTCATCAGAGGCTCGACCGGAGATTCGTGCTGTTTGACACACCCACGTATTTATTGATAATTAACCGCCCTCAGATGGGCTACTCAAATGAGTTCAACGCAGTGCCTGCTGGGCCTTGTGGTCTGTGTCATAATTGTTCCTCCACTGATGGATGCACGATAATTGATACTGTCAATTTTTAAAGCCCTCCAATGGGCCTTGAGATGCGTGTAAGCCATAAATCCCATTAGTCACTGGTTCACCTTCCAGGCTCGGAATGATTCCGGGCCCCGTGACCCCCAATTATCACGGGGTGGTGCGATCCTTCGCGGCCTGGCTGCCGCGTGTTACATCAAAGCTCCAAATTACCCGCAGGCAAGGTCGCACTCGACCAGCAGCTCGCTACAAGCGTTTATTCAGGTAAGGCTAAACTCCGCATTTCAATATGATCGCAGCTCTCGTGTCGATAGTTATAGCCTGACACGTTTCTGAGCTTCGGCTCTCATCAGAGGCTCGACCGGAGATTCGTGCTGTTTGACACACCCACGTATTTATTGATAATTAACCGCCCTCAGATGGGCTACTCAAATGAGTTCAACGCAGTGCCTGCTGGGCCTTGTGGTCTGTGTCATAATTGTTCCTCCACTGATGGATGCACGATAATTGATACTGTCAATTTTTAAAGCCCTCCAATGGGCCTTGAGATGCGTGTAAGCCATAAATCCCATTAGTCACTGGTTCACCTTCCAGGCTCGGAATGATTCCGGGCCCAGTGACCCCCAATTATCATGGGGTGGTGCGATCCTTCGCGGCCGGGCTGCCACGTGTTACATCAAAGCTCCAAATTACCCGCAGGCAAGGTTGCACTCGACCAGCAGCTCGCTACAAGCGTTTATTCAGGTAAGGCTAAACTCCGCATTTCAATATGATCGCAGTTCTCGTGTCGATAGTTATAGCCTGACACGTTTCTGAGCTTCCGCTCTCATCAGAGGCTCGACCGGAGATTCGTGCTGTTTGACACACCCACGTATTTATTGATAATTAACCGCCCTCAGATGGGCTACTCAAATGAGTTCAACGCAGTGCCTGCTGGGCCTTGTGGTCTGTGTCATAATTGTTCCTCCACTGATGGATGCACGATAATTGATACTGTCAATTTCTAAAGCCCTCCAATGGGCCTTGAGATGCGTGTAAGCCATAAATCCCATTAGTCACTGGTTCACCTTCCAGGCTCGGAATGATTCTGGGCCCCGTGACCCCCAATTATCACGGGGTGGTGCGATCCTTCGCGGCCGGGCTGCTGCGTGTTACATCAAAGCTCCAAATTACCCGCATGCAAGGTCACACTCGACCAGCAGCTCGCTACAAGCGTTTATTCAGGTAAGGCTAAACTCCGCATTTTAATATGATCGCAGTTCTCGTGTCGATAGTTATAGCCTGATGCGTTTCTGAGCTTCCGCTCTCATCCGAGGCTCGACTGGAGATTCGTGCTGTTTGACACACCCACGTATTTAACTAATTAACCGCCCTCAGATGGGCTACTCAAATGAGTTCAACTCAGTGCCTGCTGGGCCTTGTGGTCTGTGTCATAATTGTTCCTCCACTGATGGATGCACGATAATTGATACTGTCAATTTTTAAAGCCCTCCAATGGGCCTTGAGATGCGTGTAAGCCATAAATCCCATTAGTCACTGGTTCACCTTCCAGGCTCGGAATGATTCCGGGCCCCATGACCCCAATTATCACGGGGTGGTGCGATCCTTCGCGGCCGGGCTGCCGCGTGTTACATCAAAGCTCCAAATTACCCGCAGGCAAGGTCGCACTCGACCAGCAGCTCGCTACAAGCGTTTATTCAGGTAAGGCTAAACTCCGCATTTCAATATGATCGCAGTTCTCGTGTCGATAGTTATAGCCTGACGCGTTTCTGAGCTTCCGCTCTCATCAGAGGCTCGACCGGAGATTCGTGCTGTTTGACACACCCACGTATTTATTGATAATTAACAGCCCTCAGAAGGGCTACTCAAATGAGTTCAACTCAGTGCCTGCTGGGCCTTGTGGTCTGTGTCATAATTGTTCCTCCACTGATGGATGCACTATAATTGATACTGTCAATTTTTAAAGCCCTCCAATGGGCCTTGAGATGCGTGTAAGCCATAAATCCCATTAGTCACTGGTTCACCTTCCAGGCTCGGAATGATTCCGGGCCCGGTGACCCCCAATTATCACGGGGTGGTGCGATCCTTCGCGGCCGGGCTGCCGCGTGTTACATCAAAGCTCCAAATTACCCGCAGGCAAGGTCGCACTCAACCAGCAGCTCGCTACAAGCGTTTATTCAGGTAAGGCTAAACTCCGCATTTCAATATGATCGCAGTTCTCGTGTCGATAGTTATAGCCTGACACGTTTCTGAGCTTCCGCTCTCATCAGAGGCTCGACCGGAGATTCGTGCTGTTTGACACACCCACGTATTTATTGATAATTAACTGCCCTCAGATGGGCTACTCAAATGAGTTCAACGCAGTGCCTGCTGGGCCTTGTGGTCTGTGTCATAATTGTTCCTCCACTGATGGATGCACGATAATTGATACTGTCAATTTTTAAAGCCCTCCAATGGGCCTTGAGATGCGTGTAATCCATAAATCTCATTAGTCACTGGTTCACCTTCCAGGCTCAGAATGATTCCGGGCCCCGTCACCCCCAATTATCACGGGGTGGTACGATCCTTCGCGGCCGGGCTGCCGCGTGTTTCATCAAAGCTCCAAATTACCCACAGGCAAGGTCGCACTCGACCAGCAGCTCGCTACAAGCGTTTATTCAGGTAAGTCTAAACTCCGCATTTCAATATGATCGCAGTTCTTGTGTCGATAGTTATAGCCTGACGCGTTTCTGAGCTTCCGCTCTCATCAGAGGCTCGACCGGAGTTTCGTGCTGTTTGACACACCCACGTATTTATTGATAATTAACTGCCCTCAGATGGGCTACTCAAATGAGTTCAACGCAGTGCCTGTGGGCCTTGTGGTCTGTGTCATAATTGTTCCTCCACTGATGGATGCACGATAATTGATACTGTCAATTTTTAAAGCCCTCCAATGGGCCTTGAGATGCGTGTAAGCCATAAATCCCATTAGTCACTGGTTCACCTTCCAGGCTCGGAATGATTCCGGGCCCCGTGACCCCCAATTATCATGGGGTGGTGCGATCCTTCGCGGCCGGGCTGCCGCGTGTTACATCAAAGCTCCAATTACCCTCAGGCAAGGTCGCACTCGACCAGCAGCTCGCTACAAGCGTTTATTCAGGTAATGCTAAACTCCGCATTTCAATATGATCGCAGGTCTTGTGTTGATAGTTATAGCCTGACACGTTTCTGAGCTTCCGCTCTCATCAGAGACTCGACCGGAGATTCGTGCTGTTTGACACACCCACGTATTTATTGATAATTAACCGCCATCAGATGGGCTACTCAAATGAGTTCAACGCAGTGCCTGCTGGGCCTTGTGGTCTGTGTCATAATTGTTCCTCCACTGATGGATGCACGATAATTGATACTGTCAATTTTTAAAGCCCTCCAATGGGCCTTGAGATGCGTGTAAGCCATAAATCCCATTAGTCACTGGTTCACCTTCCAGGCTCGGAATGATTCCGGGCCCCGTGACCCCCAATTATCACGGGGTGGTGCGATCCTTCGCGGCCGGGCTGCCGCGTGTTACATCAAAGCTTCAAATTACCCGCAGTGCAAGGTCGCACTCAACAAGCAGCTCGCTACAAGCGTTTATTCAGGTAAGGCTAAACTCCGCATTTCAATATGATCGCAGTTCTCGTGTCGATAGTTATGGCCTGACGCGTTTCTGAGCTTCCACTCTCTTCAGAAACTCGACCGGAGATTCGTGCTGTTTGACACACCCACGTATTTATTGATAATTAACCGCCCTCAGATGGGCTACTCAAATGAGTTCAACGCAGTGCCTGCTGGGCCTTGTGGTCTGTGTCATAATTGTTCCTCCACTGATGGATGCGCGATAATTGATACTGTCAATTTTTAAAGCCCTCCAATGGGCCTCGAGATGCGTGTAAGCCATAAATCCCATTAGTCACTGGTTCACCTTCCAGGCTCGGAATGATTCCGGTGCCAGTGACCCCCAATTATCACGGGGTGGTTCGATCCTTCGCGGCCGGGCTGCCGCGTGTTACATCAAAGCTCCAAATTACCCGCAGGCAAGGTCGCACTCGACCAGCAGCTCGCTACAAGCGTTTATTCAGGTAAGGCAAAACTCCGCATTTCAATATGAGCGCAGTTCTCGTGTCGATAGTTATAGCCTGACACGTTTTTGAGCTTCCGCTCTCATCAGAGGCTCGACCGGAGATTCGTGCTGTTTGACACAATCACGTATTTATTGATAATTAACCGCCCTCAGATGGGCTACTCAAATGAGTTCAACGCAGTGGCTGCTGGGCCTTGTGGTCTGTGTCATAATTGTTCCTCCACTGATGGATGCACGATAATTGATACTGTCAATTTTTAAAGCCCTCCAATGGGCCTTGAGATGCGTGTAAGCCATAAATCCCATTAGTCACTGGTTCACCTTCCAGGCTCGGAATGATTCTGGGCCCCGTGACCCCCAATTATCACGGGTGGTGCGATCATTTGCGGACGGGCTGCCGCGTGTTACATCAAAGCTCCAAATTACCCGCAGGCAAGGTCGCACTCGACCAGCAGCTCGCTACAAGCGTTTATTCAGGTAAGGCTAAACTCCTCATTTCAATATGATCGCAGTTCTCGTGTCGATAGTTATAGACTGATGCGTTTCTGAGCTTACGCTCTCATCAGAGGCTCGACCGGAGATTCGTGCTGTTTGACACACCCATGTATTTATTGATAATTAACCGACCTCAGATGGGCTACTCAAATGAGTTTAACGCAGTGCCTGCTGGGCCTTGTGGTCTTTGTCATAATTGTTCCTCTACGGATGGATGCACGAGAATTGATACTGTCAATTTTTAAAGCCCTCCAATGGGCCTTGAGATGCGTGTAAGCCATAAATCCCATTAGTCACTGGTTCACCTTCCAGGCTCGGAATGATTCTGGGCCCCGTGACCCCCAATTATCACGGGGTGGTGCGATCCTTTGTGGCCGGGCTGCCGCGTGTTACATCAAAGCTCCAAATTACCCGCAGGCAAGGTCGCACTCGACCAGCAGCTCACTACAAGCGTTTATTCAGGTAAGGCTAAACTCCTCATTTCAATATGATCGCAGTTCTCGTGTCGATAGTTATAGACTGACGCGTTTCTGAGCTTCCGCTCTCATCAGAGGCTCGACCGGAGATTCGTGCTGTTTGACACCCCCACGTATTTATTGATAATTAACCGCCCTCAGATGGGCTACTCAAATGAGTTCAACGCAGTGCCTGCTGGGCCTTGTGGTCTGTGTCATAATTGTTCCTCCACTGATGGATGCACGATAATTGATACAGTCAATTTTTAAAGCCCTCCAATGGGCCTTGAGATGCGTGTAAGCCATAAATCCCATTAGTCACTTTTTCACCTTCCAGGCTCGGAATGAGTCCGGGCCCCGTGACCCCCAATTATCAAAGGGTGGTGCGATCCTTCGCGGCCGGGCTGCCGCGTGTTACATTAAAGCTCCAAATTACCCGCAGGAAAGGTCGCACTCGACCAGCAGCTCGCTACAATCGGTTATTCAGGTAAGGCTAAATTCCGCATTTCAATATGATCACAGTTCTCGTGTCGATAGTTATAGCCTGATGCGTTTCTGAGCTTCCTCTCTCATCAGAGGCTCGACCGGAGATTCGTGCTGTTTGACACACCCACATATTTATTGATAATTAACAGCCCTCAGAAGGGCTACTCAAATGAGTTCAACGCAGTGCCTGCTGGGCCTTGTGGTCTGTGTCATAATTGTTCCTCCACTGATGGATGCACGATAATTGATACTGTCAATTTTTAAAGCCCTCCAATGGGCCTTGAGATGCGTGTAAGCCAAAAATCCCATTAGTCACTGGTTCACCTTCCAGGCTCGGAATGATTCTGGGCCCGTGACCCCCAATTATCATGGGGTGGTGCGATCCTTCGCAGCCGGGCTGCTGCGTGTTACATCAAAGCTCCAAATTACCCGCAGGCAAGGTCACACTCGACCAGCAGCTCGCTACAAGCGTTTATTCAGGTAAGGCTAAATTCCGCATTTTAATATGATCGCAGTTCTTGTGTCGATAGTTATAGCCTGATGCGTTTCTGAGCTTCCGCTCTCATCCGAGGCTCGACTGGAGATTCTTGCTGTTTGACACACCCACGTATTTATTCATAATTAACCGCCCTCAGATGGGCTACTCAAATGAGTTCAACTCAGTGCCTGCTGGGCCTTGTGGTCTGTGTCATAATTGTTCCTCCACTGATGTATGCACGATAATTGATACTGTCAATTTCTAAAGCCCTCCAATGGGCCTTGAGATGCGTGTAAGCCATAAATCCCATTAGTCACTGGTTCACCTTCCAGGCTCGGAATGATTCTGGGCCCGTGACCCCCAATTATCACGGGGCGGTGCGATCCTTCGCGGCCGGGCTGCTGCGTGTTACATCAAAGCTCCAAATTACCCGTAGGCAAGGTCGCACTCGACCAGCAGCTCGCTACAAGCGTTTTTTCAGGTACGGTTAAACTCCGAAATTCAATATGATCGCAGTTCTCTTCTCGATAGTTATAGCCTTACGCATTTCTGAGCTTCCGCTCTCATCAGAGGCTCGACAGGAGATTCGTGCTGTTTGACACACCCACGTATTTATTGATAATTAACAGCCCTCAGAAGGGCTACTCAAATGAGTTCAACGCAGTGCCTGTGGGCCTTGTGGTCTGTGTCATAATTGTTCCTCAACTGATGGATGCACGATAATTGACACTGTCAATTTTTAAAGCCCTCCAATGGGCCTTGAGATGCGTGTAAGCCATAAATCCCATTAGTCACTGGTTCACCTTCCAGGCTCGGAATGATTCCGGGCCCGGTGACCCCCAATTATCACGGGGTGGTGCGATCCTTCACGGCCGGGCTGCCGCGTGTTACATCAAAGCTTCAAATTACCCTGAGGCAAGGTCGCACTCAACAAGCAGCTCGCTACAAGCTTTTATTCAGGTAAGGCTAAACTCCGCATTTCAATATGATCGCAGTTCTCGTGTCAATAGTTATAGCCTGACACGTTTCTGAGCTTCCGGTCTCATCAGAGGCTCGACCGGAGTTTCGTGCTGTTTGACACACCCACGTATTTATTGATAATTAACTGCCCTCAGATGGGCTACTCAAATTAGTTCAACGCAGTGCCTGTGGGCCTTGTGGTCTGTGTCATGATTGTTCCTCCACTGATGGATGCACGACAATTGATACTGTCAATTTTTAAAGCCCTCCAATGGGCCTTGAGATGCGTGTAATCCATAAATCTCATTAGTCACTGGTTCACCTTCCAGGCAAAAAGATTCCGGGCCCCGTCACCCCCAATTATCACGGGGTGGTACGATCCTTCGCGGCCGGGCTGCCGCGTGTTTCATCAAAGCTCCAAATTACCCACAGGCAATGTCGCACTCGACCAGCAGCTCGCTACAAGCGTTTATTCAGGTAAGTCTAAACTCCGCATTTCAATATGATCAAAGTTCTTGTGTCGATAGTTATTGCCTGATGCGTTTCTGAGCTTCCGCTCTCATCAGAGGCTCGACCGGAGTTTCGTGCTGTTTGACACACCCACTTATTTATTGATAATTAACTGCCCTCAGATGGGCTACTCAAATGAGTTCAGCGCAGTGCCTGTGGGCCTTGTGGTCTGTGTCATAATTGTTCCTCCACTGATGGATGCACGATAATTGATACTGTCAATTTTTAAAGCCCTCCAATGGGCCTTGAGATGCGTGTAAGCCATAAATCCCATTAGTCACTGGTTCACCTTCCAGGCTCGGAATGATTCTGGGCCCCGTGACCCCCAATTATTATGGGGAGGTGCGATCCTTTGCGGCCGGGCTGCCGCGTGTTACATCAAAGCTCCAATTACCCTCAGGCAAGGTCGTACTCGACCAGCAACTCGCTACAAGCGTTTATTCAGGTAATGCTAAACTCCGCATTTCAATATGATCGCAGGTCTTGTGTTGATAGTTATAGCCTGACACGTTTCTGAGCTTCCGCTCTCACCAGAGACTCGACCGGAGATCCGTGCTGTTTGACACACCCACATATTTATTGATTATTAACCGCCATCAGATAGGCTACTCAAATGAGTTCAACGCAGTGCCTGCTTGGCCTTGTGGTCTGTGTCATAATTGTTCCTCCACTGATGGATGCACGATAATTGATACTGTCAATTTTTAAAGCCCTCCAATGGGCCTTGAGATGCGTGTAAGCCATAAATCCCATTAGTCACTGGTTCACCTTCCAGGCTCGGAATGATTCCGGGCCCCGTGACCCCCAATTATCACGGGATGGTGCGATCCTTCGCGGCCGGTCTGCTGCGTGTTACATCAAAGCTCCAAATTACCCACAGGCAAGGTCGCACTCGACCAGCAGCTCGCTACAAGCGTTTATTCAGGTAAGGCTAAACTCCGAAATTCAATATGATCGCAGTTCTCGTGTCGATAGTTATAGCCTGACGCATTTCAGAGCTTCCGCTCTCATCAGAAGCTCGACCGGAGATTCATGCTGTTTGACACACCCACGTATTTATTGATAATTAACCGCCCTCAGAAGGGCTACTCACATGAGTTCAACACAGTGCCTGCTGGGCCTTGTGGTCTGTGTCATAATTGTTCCTCCACTGATGGATGCACGATAATTGATACTGTCAATTTTTAAAGCCCTCCAATGGGCCTTGAGATGCGTGTAAGCCATAAATCCCATTAGTCACTTGTTCACCTTCCAGGCTCGGAATGATTCCGGGCCCGGTGACCCCCAATTATCACGGGGTGGTGCGATCCTTCGCGGCCGGGCTGCCGCGTCTTACATCAAAGCTTCAAATTACCCGCAGTGCAAGGTCGCACTCAACAAGCAGCTCGCTACAAGCGTTTATTCAGGTAAGGCTAAACTCCGCATTTCAATATGATCGCAGTTCTCGTGTCGATAGTTATAGCCTGACGCGTTTCTGAGCTTCCGCTCTCTTCAGAAACTCGACCGGAGATTCATGCTGTTTGACACACCCACGTATTTATTGATAATTAACCGCCCTCAGAAGGGCTACTCACATGAGTTCAACACAGTGCCTGCTGGGCCTTGTGGTCTGTGTCATAATTGTTCCTCCACTGATGGATGCACGATAATTGATACTGTCAATTTTTAAAGCCCTCCAATGGGCCTTGAGATGCGTGTAAGCCATAAATCCCATTAGTCACTGGTTCACCTTCCAGGCTCGGAATGATTCCGGGCCCCGTGACCCCCAATTATCACGGGGTGGTGCGATCCTTCGCGGCCAGGCTGCCGCGTGTTACATCAAAGCTCCAATTACCCGCAGGCAAGGTCGCACTTGACCAGCAGCTCGCTACAAGCGTTTATTCAGGTAAGGTTAAACTCCGAAATTCAATATGATCGCAGTTCTCTTCTCGATAGTTATAGCCTGACGCATTTCTGAGCTTCCGCTCTCATCAAAGGCTCGACCGGAGATTCGTGCTGTTTGACACACCCGCGTATTTATTGATAATTAACCGCTCTCAGAAGGGCTACTCAAATGAGTTCAACGCAGTGCCTGCTGGGCCTTGTGGTCTGTGTCATAATTGTTCCTCCACTGATGGATGCACGATAATTGATACTGTCAATTTTTAAAGCCCTCCAATGGGCCTTGAGATGCATGTTAGCCATAAATCCCATTAGTCACTGGTTCACCTTCCAGGCTCGGAATGATTCCGGGCCCGGTGACCCCACTTATCATGGGGTGGTGCGATCCTTCGCGGCCGGGCTGCCGCGTGTTACATTAAAGCTTCAAATTACCCTCAGGCAAGGTCACACTCAACAAGCAGCTCGCTACAAGCGTTTATTCAGGTAAGGCTAAACTCCGCATTTCAATATGATCGCAGTTCTTGTGTCGATAGTTATAGCCTGACGCGTTTCTGAGCTTCCGCTCTCATCAGAGGCTCGACCGGAGTTTCGTGCTGTTTGACACACCCACGTATTTATTGATAATTAACTGCCCTCAGATGGGCTACTCAAATGAGTTCAACGCAGTGCCTGTGGGCCTTGTGGTCTGTGTCATGATTGTTCCTCCACTGATGGATGCACGACAATTGATACTGTCAATTTTTAAAGCCCTCCAATGGGCCTTGAGATGCGTGTAATCCATAAATCTCATTAGTCACTGGTTCACCTTCCAGGCAAAAAGATTCCGGGCCCCGTCACCCCCAATTATCACGGGGTGGTGCGATCCTTCGCGGCCGGGCTGCCGCGTGTTACATCAAAGCTTCAAATTACCCTCAGGCAAGGTCGCACTCAACAAGCAGCTCGCTACAAGCGTTTATTCAGGTAAGGCTAAACTCCGCATTTCAATATGATCGCAGTTCTTGTGTTGATAGTTATAGCCTGACGCGTTTCTGAGCTTCCGCTCTCATCAGAGGCTCGACCGGAGTTTCGTGCTGTTTGACACACCCACGTATTTATTGATAATTACCTGCCCTCAGATGGGCTACTCAAATGAGTTCAACGCAGTGCCTGTGGGCCTTGTGGTCTGTGTCATGATTGTTCCTCCACTGATGGATGCACGACAATTGATACTGTCAATTTTTAAAGCCCTCCAATGGGCCTTGAGATGCGTGTAAGCCATAAATCCCATTAGTCACTGGTTCACCTTCCAGGCTCGGAATGATTCCGGGCCCCGTGACCCCCAATTATTATGGGGTGGTGCGATCCTTTGCGGCCGGGCTGCCGCGTGTTACATCAAAGCTCCAATTACCCGCAGGCAAGGTTGCACTCGACCAGCAGCTCGCTACAAGCGTTTATTCAGGTAAGGCTAAACTCCGAAATTCAATATGATCTCAGTTCTCGTGTCGATAGTTATAGCCTGACGCATTTCAGAGCTTCCGCTCTCATCAGAAGCTCGACCGGAGATTCGTGCTGTTTGACACACCCACGTATTTATTGATAATTAACCGCCCTCAGAAGGGCTACTCACATGAGTTCAACACAGTGCCTGCTGGGCCTTGTGGTCTGTGTCATAATTGTTCCTCCACTGATGGATGCACGATAATTGATACTGTCAATTTTTAAAGCCCTCCAATGGGCCTTGAGATGCGTGTAAGCCATAAATCCCATTAGTCACTTGTTCACCTTCCAGGCTCGGAATGATTCCGGGCCCAGTGACCCCCAATTATCACGGGGTGGTGCGATCCTTCGCTGCCGGGCTGCCGCGTGTTACATCAAAGCTTCAAATTACCCGCAGTGCAAGGTCGCACTCAACAAGCAGCTCGCTACAAGCGTTTATTCAGGTAAGGCTAAACTCTGCATTTCAATATGATCGCAGTTCTCGTGTCGATAGTTATAGCCTGACGCATTTCTGAGCTTCCGCTCTCTTCAGAAACTCGACCGGAGTTTCGTGCTGTTTGACACACCCACGTATTTATTGATAATTAACCGCCCTCAGAAGGGCTACTCACATGAGTTCAACACAGTGCCTGCTGGGCCTTGTGGTCTGTGTCATAATTGTTCCTCAACTGATGGATGCACGATAATTGACACTGTCAATTTTTAAAGCCCTCCAATGGGCCTTGAGATGTGTTTAAGCCATAAATCCCATTAGTCACTGGTTCACCTTCCAGGCTCGGAATGATTCCGGGCCCCGTGACCCCCAATTATCACGGGGTGGTGCGATCCTTCGCGGCCGGGCTGCCGTGTGTTACATCAAAGCTCCAATTACCTGCAGGCAAGGTCGCACTCGACCAGCAGCTCGCTACAAGCGTTTATTCAGGTAATGCTACACTCCGCATTTCAATATGATCGCAGTTCTCGTGTCGATAGTTATAGCCTGACGCATTTCTGAGCTTCCGCTCTCATCAGAGGCTTGACCGGAGATTCGTGCTGTTTGACACACCCACGTATTTATTGATAATTAACCGCCCTCAGATGGGCTACTCAAATGAGTTCAACGCAGTGCCTGCTGGGCCTTGTGATCTGTGTCATAATTGTTCCTCCACTGATGGATGCACGATAATTGATACTGTCAATTTTTAAAGCCCTCCTTTGGGCCTTGAGATGCGTGTAAGCCATAAATCCCATTAGTCACTGGCTCACCTTCCAGGCTCGGAATGATTCCGGGCCCCGTGACCCCCAATTATCACGGGGTGGTGCGATCCTTCGCAGCCTGGCTGCCGCGTGTTACATCAAAGCTCCAAATTACCCGCAGGTAAGGTTGCACTCGACCAGCAGCTCGCTACAAGCATTTATTCGGGTAAGGCAAAATTCTGCATTTCAATATGATCGCAGTTCTCGTGTCGATAGTTATAGCATGACACGTTTCTGAGCTTCCGCTCTCATCAGTGGCTCGACCGGAGATTCGTGCTGTTTAACACAATCACGTATTTATTGATAATTAACCGCCCTCAGATGGGCTACTCAAATGAGTTCAACGTAGTGCCTGCTGGGCCATGTGGTCTGTGTCATAATTGTTACTCCAATGATGGATGCACGATAATTGATAGTGTCAATTTTTAAAGCCCTCCAATGGGCCTTGAGATGCGTATAAGCCATAAATCCCATTAGTCACTGGTTCACCTTCCAGGCTCGGAATGAGTCCGGGCCCCGTGACCCCCAATTATCACGGGGTGGTGCGATCCCTTGCGGCCGGGCTGCCGCATGTTACATCAAAGCTCCAAATTACCCACAGGCAAGGTTGCACTCAACCAGCAGCTCGCTACAAGCATTTATTCAGGTAAGGCTAAACTCCACATTTCAATATGATTGCAGTTCTCGTGTCGATAGTTATAGCCGGATGCATTTCTGAGCTTCCGCTCTCATCAGAGGCTCGACCGGAGATTCGTGCTGTTTGACACACCCACGTATTTATTGATAATTAACCGCCCTCAGATGGGCTACTCAAATGAGTTCAACGTAGTGCCTGCTGAGCCTTGTGGTCTGTGTCATAAATTGTTCCTCCACTGATGGATGCACGATAATTGATACTGTCAATTTTTAAAGCCCTCCAATGGGCCTTGAGATGCATGTAAGCCATAAATCCCATTAGTCACTGGTTCACCTTCCAGGCTCGGAATGATTCCGGGCCCCGTGACCCCCAATTATCACGGGGTGGTGCGATCCTTCGCGGCCGGGCTGCCGCGTGTTACATCAAAGCTCCAAATTACCCACAGGCAAAGTCGCACTCGACCAGCAGCTCGCTACAAGCGTTTATTCAGGTAAGGCTAAACTCCACATTTCAATATGATCGAAGTTCTCGTGTCGATAGTTATAGACTGATGCGTTTCTGAGCTTCCGCTCTCATCAGAGGCTCGACCGGAGATTTGTGCTGTTCGACACACCCACGTATTTATTGATAATTAACCGCCCTCAGATGGGCTACTCAAATGAGTTCAACGCAGTGCCTGCTGGGCCTTTTGGTCTGTGTCATAATTGTTCCTCCACTGATGGATGCACGATAATTGATACTGTCAATTTTTAAAGCTCTCCAATGGGCCTTGAGATGCGTGTGAGCCATAAATCTCATTAGTCACTGGTTCACCTTCCAGGCAAAATGATTCCGGGCACCGTCACCCCCAATTATCACGGGGTGGTACGATCCTTCGCGGCCAGGCTGCCGCGTGTTACATCAAAGCTCCAAATTACCCACAGGCAAGGTGGCACTCGACCAGCAGCTCGCTACAAGCGGTTATTCAGGTAAGGCTAAACTCCGCATTTCAATATGATCGCAGTTCTCGTGTCGATAGTTATAGCCTGACACGTTTCTGAGCTACCGCTCTCATCAGAGGTTCGACCGGAGATTCGTGCTGTTTGACACACCCACGTATTTATTGATAATTAACCGCCCTCAGATGGGCTACTCAAATGAGTTCAACGCAGTGCCTGCTGGGCCTTGTGGTCTGTGTCATAATTGTTCCTCCACTGATGGATGCACGATAATTGATACTGTCAATTGTTAAAGCCCTCCAAAGGGCCTTGAGATTCGTGTAAGCCATAAATCACATTAGTCACTGGTTCACCTTCCAGGCTCAGAATGATTCCGGGCCCTGTGACCCCCAATTGTCAAGGATGGTGCGATCCTTCGCGGCCTGCTGCTGCGTGTTACATCAAAGCTCTAAATTACCCGCAGGGAAGGTCGCACTCGACCAGCAGCTCACTACAAGCGTTTATTCAGGTAATGCTAAACTCCGCATTTCAATATGATCGCAGGTCTCGTGTTGATAGTTATAGCCTGACATGTTTCTGAGCTTCTGCTCTCATCAGAGGCTTGACCGGAGATTCGTGCTGTTTGACACACCCACGTATTTATTGATAATTAACCGCCATCAGATGGGCTACTCAAATGAGTTCAACGCAGTGCCTGCTGGGCCTTGTGGTCTGTGTCATAATTGTTCCTCCACTGATGGATGCACGATAATTGATACTGTCAATTTTTAAAGCCCTCCAATGGGCCTTGAGATGCGTGTAAGCCATAAATCCCATTAGTCACTGGTTCACCTTCCAGGCTCAGAATGATTCCGGGCCCCGTGACCCCCAATTATCATGGGGTGGTGTGATCCTTCGCGGCCGGGCTGCCGCGTGTTACATCAAAGCTCCAATTACCCGCAGGGAAGATCGCACTCGACCAGCAGCTCGCTACAAGCGGTTATTCACATAAGGCTAAACTCCGCATTTCAATATGATCGCAGTTCTCGTGTCGATAGTTATAGCCTGACACGTTTCTGAGCTACCGCTCTCATCAGAGGTTCGACCGGAGATTCGTGCTGTTTGACACACCCACGTATTTATTGATAATTAACTGCCCTCCGATGGGCTACTCAAATGAGTTCAACGCAGTGCCTGTGGGCCTTGTGGTCTGTGTCATGATTGTTCCTCCACTGATGGATGCACGACAATTGATACTGTCAATTTTTAAAGCCCTCCAATGGGCCTTGAGATGCGTGTAATCCATAAATCTCATTAGTCACTGGTTCACCTTCCAGGCAAAAAGATTCCGGGCCCCGTCACCCCCAATTATCACTGGGTGGTACGATCCTTCACGGCCGGGCTGCCGCGTGTTTCATCAAAGCTCCAAATTACCCACAGGCAATGTCGCACTCGACCAGCAGCTCGCTACAAGCGTTTATTCAGGTAAGTCTAAACTCCGCATTTCAATATGATCAAAGTTCTTGTGTCGATAGTTATTGCCTGATGCGTTTCTGAGCTTCCGCTCTCATCAGAGGCTCGACCGGAGTTTCGTGCTGTTTGACACACCCACTTATTTATTGATAATTAACTGCCCTCAGATGGGCTACTCAAATGAGTTCAGCTCAGTGCCTGTGGGCCTTGTGGTCTGTGTCATAATTGTTCCTCCACTGATGGATGCACGATAATTGATACTGTCAATTTTTAAAGCCCTCCAATGGGCCTTGAGATGCGTGTAAGCCATAAATCCCATTAGTCACTGGTTCACCTTCCAGGCTCGGAATGATTCCGGGCCCCGTGACCCCCAATTATTATGGGGTGGTGCGATCCTTTGCGGCCGGGCTGCCGCGTGTTACATCAAAGCTCCAATTACCCGCAGGCAAGGTCGCACTCGACCAGCAACTCGCTACAAGCGTTTATTCAGGTAATGCTAAACTCCGCATTTCAATATGATCGCAGGTCTTGTGTTGATAGTTATAGCCTGACACGTTTCTGAGCTTCCGCTCTCATCAGAGACTCGACCGGAGATCCGTGCTGTTTGGCACACCCACGTATTTATTGATAATTAACCGCCATCAGATAGGCTACTCAAATGAGTTCAACGCAGTGCCTGCTTGCCCTTGTGGTCTGTGTCATAATTGTTCCTCCACTGATGGATGCACGATAATTGATACTGTCAATTTTTAAAGCCCTCCAATGGGCCTTGAGATGCGTGTAAGCCATAAATCCCATTAGTCACTGGTTCACCTTCCAGGCGCGGAATGATTCTGGGCCCCGTGACCCCCAATTATCACAGGGTGGTGCGATCCTTCGCGGCCGGTCTGCTGCGTGTTACATCAAAGCTCCAAATTACCCACAGGCAAGGTCGCACTCGACCAGCAGCTCGCTACAAGCGTTTATTCAGGTAAGGCTAAACTCCGAAATTAAATATGATCGCAGTTCTCGTGTCGATAGTTATAGCCTGACGCATTTCAGAGCTTCCGCTCTCATCAGAAGCTCGACCGGAGATTCGTGCTGTTTGACACACCCACGTATTTATTGATAATTAACCGCCCTCAGAAGGGCTACTCACATGAGTTCAACACAGTGCCTGCTGGGCCTTGTGGTCTGTGTCATAATTGTTCCTCCACTGATGGATGCTCGATAATTGATACTGTCAATTTTTAAACCCCTCCAATGGGCCTTGAGATGCGTGTAAGCCATAAATCCCATTAGTCACTTGTTCACCTTCCAGGCTCGGAATGATTCCGGGCCCGGTGACCCCCAATTATCACGGGGTGGTGCGATCCTTCGCGGCCGGGCTGCCGCGTGTTACATCAAAGCTTCAAATTACCCGCAGTGCAAGGTCGCACTCAACAAGCAGCTCGCTACAAGCGTTTATTCAGGTAAGGCTAAACTCCGCATTTCAATATGATCGCAGTTCTCGTGTCGATAGTTATAGCCTGACGCGTTTCTGAGCTTCCGCTCTCTTCAGAAACTCGACCGGAGTTTCGTGCTGTTTGACACACCCACGTATTTATTGATAATTAACCGCCCTCAGAAGGGCTACTCACATGAGTTCAACACAGTGCCTGCTGGGCCTTGTGGTCTGTGTCATAATTGTTCCTCAACTGATGGATGCATGATAATTGACACTGTCTATTTTTAAAGCCCTCCAATGGGCCTTGAGATACGTTTAAGCCATAAATCCCATTAGTCACTGGTTCACCTTCCAGGCTCGGAATGATTCCGGGCCCCGTGACCCCCAATTATCACGGGGTGGTGCGATCCTTCGCGGCCGGGCTGCCGCGTGTTACATCAAAGCTCCAATTACCTGCAGGCAAGGTCGCACTCGACCAGCAGCTCGCTACAAGCGTTTATTCAGGTAAGGCTAAACTCCCCATTTCAATATGATCGCAGTTCTCGTGTCGATAGTTATAGCATGACACGTTTCTGAGCTTCCGCTCTCATCAGTGGCTCGACCGGAGATTCGTGCTGTTTGACACAATCACGTATTTATTGATAATTAACCGCCCTCAGATGGGCTACTCAAATGAGTTCAACGTAGTGCCTGCTGGGCCATGTGGTCTGTGTCATAATTGTTACTCCAATGATGGATGCACGATAATTGATAGTGTCAATTTTTAAAGCCCTCCAATGGGCCTTGAGATGCGTATAAGCCATAAATCCCATTAGCCACTGGTTCACCTTCCAGGCTCGGAATGAGTCCGGGCCCATTGACCCCCAATTATCACGGGGTGGTGCGATCCCTTGCGGCCGGGCTGCCGCATGTTACATCAAAGCTCCAAATTACCCACAGGCAAGGTTCCACTCAACCAGCAGCTCGCTACAAGCGTTTATTCAGGTAAGGCTAAACTCCGCATTTCAATATGATCGCAGTTCTCGTGTCGATAGTTATAGCCGGATGCATTTCTGAGCTTCCGCTCTCATCAGAGGCTCGACCGGAGATTCGTGCTGTTTGACACACCCACGTATTTATTGATAATTAACCGCCCTCAGATGGGCTACTCAAATGAGTTCAACGTAGTGCCTGCTGGGCCTTGTGGTCTGTGTCATAAATTGTTCCTCCACTGATGGATGCACGATAATTGATACTGTCAATTTTTAAAGCCCTCCAATGGGCCTTGAGATGCATGTAAGCCATAAATCCCATTAGTCACTGGTTCACCTTCCAGGCTCGGAATGATTCCGGGCCCCGTGACCCCCAATTATCACGGGGTGGTGCGATCCTTCGCGGCCGGGCTGCCGCGTGTTACATCAAAGCTCCAAATTACCCACAGGCAAGGTCGCACTCGACCAGCAGCTCGCTACAAGCGTTTATTCAGGTAAGGCTAAACTCCACATTTCAATATGATCGAAGTTCTCGTGTCGATTGTTATAGACTGATGCGTTTCTGAGCTTCCGCTCTCATCAGAGGCTCGACCGGAGATTTGTGCTGTTCGACACACCCACGTATTTATTGATAATTAACCGCCCTCAGATGGGCTACTCAAATGAGTTCAACGCAGTGCCTGCTGGGTCTTGTGGTCTGTGTCATAATTGTTCGTCCACTGATGGATGCACGATAATTGATACTGTCAATTTTTAAAGCTCTCCAATGGGCCTTGAGATGCGTGTGAGCCATAAATCTCATTAGTCACTGGTTCACCTTCCAGGCTCAGAATGATTCCGGGCCCCGTGACCCCCAATTATCAAGGATGGTGCGATCCTTCGCGGCCTGCTGCTGCGTATTACATCAAAGCTCTAAATTACCCGCAGGCAAGGTCGCACTCGACCAGCAGCTCGCTACAAGCGTTTATTCAGGTAATGCTAAACTCTGCATTTCAATATGATCGCAGGTCTCGTGTTGATAGTTATAGCCTGACATGTTTCTGAGCTTCCGCTCTCATCAGAGGCTCGACCGGAGATTCGTGCTGTTTGACACAACCACGTATTTATTGATAATTAACCGCCATTAGATGGGCTACTCAAATGAGTTCAACGCAGTGCCTGCTGGGCCTTGTGGTCTGTGTCATAATTGTTCCTCCACTGATGGATGCACGATAATTGATACTGTCAATTTTTAAAGCCCTCCAATGGGCCTTGAGATGCATGTAAGCCATAAATCCCATTAGTCACTGGTTCACCTTCCAGGCTCGGAATGATTCCGGGCCCCGTGACCCCCAATTATCATGGGGTGGTGTGATCCTTCGCGGCCGGGCTGCCGCGTGTTACATCAAAGCTCCAATTACCCGCAGGGAAGATCGCACTCGACCAGCAGCTCGCTACAAGCGGTTATTCAGTTAAGGCTAAACTCCGCATTTCAATATGATCGCAGTTCTCGTGTCGATAGTTATAGCCTGACACGTTTCTGAGCTACCGCTCTCATCAGAGGTTCGACCGGAGATTCGTGCTGTTTGACACACCCACGTATTTATTGATAATTAACTGCCCTCAGATGGGCTACTCAAATGAGTTCAACGCAGTGCCTGTGGGCCTTGTGGTCTGTGTCATGATTGTTCCTCCACTGATGGATGCACGACAATTGATACTGTCAATTTTTAAAGCCCTCCAATGGGCCTTGAGATGCGTGTAATCCATAAATCTCATTAGTCACTGGTTCACCTTCCAGGCAAAAAGATTCCGGGCCCGGTCACCCCCAATTATCACGGGGTGGTACGATCCTTCGCGGCCGGGCTGCCGCTTGTTTCATCAAAGCTCCAAATTACCCACAGGCAATGTCGCACTCGACCAGCAGCTCGCTACAAGCGTTTATTCAGGTAAGTCTAAACTCCGCATTTCAATATCAAAGTTCTTGTGTCGATAGGTATTGCCTGATGCGTTTCTGAGCTTCCGCTCTCATCAGAGGCTCGACCGGAGTTTCGTGCTGTTTGACACACCCACTTATTTATTGATAATTAACTGCCCTCAGATGGGCTACTCAAATGAGTTCAGCGCAGTGCCTGTGGGCCTTGTGGTCTGTGTCATAATTGTTCCTCCACTGATGGATGCACGATAATTGATACTGTCAATTTTTAAAGCCCTCCAATGGGCCTTGAGATGCGTGTAAGCCATAAATCCCATTAGTCACTGGTTCACCTTCCAGGCTCGGAATGATTCCGGGCCCCGTGACCCCCAATTATTATGGGGTGGTGCGATCCTTTGCGTCCGGGCTGCCGCGTGTTACATCAAAGCTCCAATTACCCGCAGGCAAGGTCGCACTCGACCAGCAACTCGCTACAAGCGTTTATTCAGGTAATGCTAAACTCCGCATTTCAATATGATCGCAGGTCTTGTGTTGATAGTTATAGCCTGACACGTTTCTGAGCTTCCGCTCTCATCAGAGACTCGACCGGAGATCCGTGCTGTTTGACACACCCACGTATTTATTGATAATTAACCGCCATCAGATAGGCTACTCAAATGAGTTCAACGCAGTGCCTGCTTGGCCTTGTGGTCTGTGTCATAATTGTTCCTCCACTGATGGATGCACGATAATTGATACTGTCAATTTTTAAAGCCCTCCAATGGGCCTTGAGATGCGTGTAAGCCATAAATCCCATTAGTCACTGGTTCACCTTCCAGGCTCGGAATGATTCCGGGCCCCGTGACCCCCAATTATCATTGGGTGGTGCGATCCTTCGCGGCCGGTCTGCTGCGTGTTACATCAAAGCTCCAAATTACCCACAGGCAAGGT
Organism: Calotriton arnoldi; assembly: GCA_963921515.1. Lineage (NCBI taxonomy): Eukaryota > Metazoa > Chordata > Amphibia > Caudata > Salamandridae > Calotriton > Calotriton arnoldi. Next base: position 57,459 of record CAWUFW010011388.1, read on the forward strand.
CGCACTCGACCAGCAGCTCGCTACAAGCGTTTATTCAGGTAAGGCTAAACTCCGAAATTCAATATGATCGCAGTTCTCGTGTCGATAGTTATAGCCTGACGCATTTCAGAGCTTCCGCTCTCATCAGAAGCTCGACCGGAGATTCGTGCTGTTTGACACACCCACGTATTTATTGATAATTAACCGCCCTCAGAAGGGCTACTCACATGAGTACAACACAGTGCCTGCTGGACCTTGTGGTCTGTGTCATAATTGTTCCTCCACTGATGGATGCACGATAATTGATACTGTCAATTTTTAAAGCCCTCCAATGGGCCTTGAGATGCGTGTAAGCCATAAATCCCATTAGTCACTGGTTCACCTTCCAGGCTCGGAATAATTCCGGGCCCCGTGACCCCCAATTATCAATGGGTGGAGCGATCCTTCGCGGCCGGGCTGCCACGTGTTACATCAACGCTTCAAATTACCCGCAGTGCAAGGTCGCACTCAACAAGCAGCTCGCTACAAGCGTTTATTCAGGTAAGGCTAAACTCCGCATTTCAATATGATCGCAGTTCTCGTGTCGATAGTTATAGCCTGACGCGTTTCTGAGCTTCCGCTCTCATCAGAGGCTCGACCGGAGATTCGTGCTGTTTGACACACCTACGTATTTATTGATAATTAACCGCCCTCAGAAGGGCTACTCAAATGAGTTCAACGCAGTGCCTGCTGGGCCTTGTGGTCTGTGTCATAATTGTTCCTCCACTGATGGATGCACGATAATTGATACTGTCAATTTTTAAAGCCCTCCAAAGGGCCTTGAGATGCGTGTAAGCCATAAATCCCATTAGTCACTGGTTCACCTTCCAGGCTCGGAACGATTCCGGGCCCCGTGACCCCCAACTATCACGGGGTGGTGCGATCCTTCGTGGCCGGGCTGCCGCGTGTTACATCAAAGCTTCAAATTACCCGCAGGCAAGGTCGCACTCGACCAGCAGCTCGCTACAAGCGTTTATTCAGGTAAGGCTAAACTCCGCATTTCAATATGATCGCAGTTCTCGTGTCGATAGTTATAGCCTGACGCGTTTATGAGCTTCCGCTCTCATCAGAGGCTCGACCGGAGTTTCGTGCTGTTTGACACACCCACGTATTTATTGATAATTAACCGCACTCAGATGGGCTTCTCAATTGAGTTCAACGCAGTGCCTGCTGGGACTTGTGGTCTGTGTCATAATAGTTCCTCCACTGATGGATGCATGATAATTGATACTGTCAATTTTTAAAGCCCTCCAATGGGCCTTGAGATGCGTGTAAGCCATAAATCCCATTAGTCACTTTTTCACCTTCCAGGCTCGGAATGATTCCGGGCCCCGTGACCCCCAATTATCATGGGGTGGTGCGATCCTTCGAGGCTGGGCTGCTGCGTGTTACATCAAAGCTCCAAATTACCCGGAGGCAAGGTCGCACTCGACCAGCAGCTCGCTACAAGCGTTTATTCAGGTAAGGCTAAACTCCTCATTTCAATATGATCGCAGTTCTCGTGTCGATAGTTATAGCCTGACACGTTTCTGAGCTTCCGCTCTCATCAGATGCTCGACCGGAGATTCGTGCTTTTTGACACACCCACGTATTTATTGATAATTAACAGCCATCAGATGGGCTACTCAAATGAGTTCAACGCAGTGCCTGCTGGGCCTTGTGGTCTGTGTCATAATTGTTCCTCCACTGATGGATGCACGATAATTGATACTGTCAATTTTTAAAGCCCTCCAATGGGCCTTGAGATGCGTGTAAGCCATAAATCCCATTAGTCACTGGTTCACCTTCCAGGCTCGGAATGATTCCGGCTCCCGTGACCCCCAATTATCACGGGTTGGTGCGATCCTTCGCGGCCGGGCTGCCGTGTGTTACATCAAAGCTCCAAATTACCTGCAGGAAAGGTCGCAATCGACCAGCAGCTCGCTACAAGCGTTTATTCAGGTAATGCTAAACTCCGCATTTCAATATGATCGCAGTTCTCGTGTCGATAGTTATAGCCTGACACGTTTCTGAGCTTCCGCTCTCATCAGAGGCTCGACCGGAGATTCGTGCTGTTTGACACACGCACGTATTTATTCATAATTGACCGCCCTCAGATTGGCTACTCAAATGAGTTCAACGCAGTGCCTGCTGAACCTTGTGGTCTGTGTCATAATTGTTCCTCCACTGATGGATGCACGATAATTGATACTGTCAATTTTTTTTTTTTTATCAAACATATTTTTATTGAATTCTTAACATAATACAACATATGCTTTTACCATCTTTTGTCTTGCTCAAATGACGATACAGAAATGGGATGAACGGAAATTGTGCAGCGTACTCCACGCTAAAGATCGACCCCGACCCAATCTAAACATGGTGCAAAAGTAAAGGTACAGTGTCCAACAGTATTGGGTTCGGAGCAAGTCTCCGTGTCCTGCACAGTGCGATAGGTAAAATGAGAAAGTGTCCAACCATCTTTCGATAGGGCATGCTCTCAAGTCCGTCTAGTCAGAAGGCATTAAACAGAAAATACTACCGGACTTAGTAGAACAGCTCTCCTCTATGGAGCAATACATCAATAAACATAAAATAATTAACCAACCCTGTCCCAACTCCCTCCCCTCCCCAACATGGTGGTGGCACCTAAAAATATCTTCATCATTGTGTCATGATAGGTTGTACTTCATATCTGAAAAAGGTGTAAGGCTCTGATAGAGGCAGGGCAAACAGCAGATGGAAGGCCATGAGAAAGAAAGGTGACCAGGGGGCCCCATTTAAATTCAAAGTTCGTAAAGTTATCTCTAAAGACTTCCGACATACGTTCCATACTGAGTAGCTTCCATAATCTAGAGTGCCAGAGGGAGACTGCCGGAGCTTCCCTGTTTTTCCAGGCGGCTGCCAGTGTGACCTTCGCCGCTCCAATGCAGAGCCACATGATAGTTTTATCAGCCCGGGTCTGATGTTCCAAGGCAGGATCACGGAGCCCCAGCAGGACCTCTGCCATAGTAGTAGGAACAGGATATCCCAACATGTCTTTAATGTGTGCAAGTATTTCTTCCCAGAAGGGCCGTATATGTGGGCAATCCCACCAGATATGCTGGAAGTCCCCCAGAAGCCCGCATCCACTCCAGCATCGATCAGAGGTAGTGGGGAAGATCCGTCTAAGCTTGGAGGGATAAAGATACCAATCCATCATGGTCTTAAGGTGTGCTTCCCTGAGCTCTATGGAGTGGTTGAATTTCATGGTATCAGACCACAGGTGGGACCATTCGTCGTCTGAGACGTCTCGTTGGAGGATTCCCTCCCACATGGCCATGTATCGAGGGCGCGGGGAGCGCGTAGTGGTAAGGAGAAACTTATATAAAAAGGAAATCGCGCCTTTCATAGCGGTAGCCTTAGTGAGAAAAGCTTCAAATTTTGTGAGGGGACGAGTAGCCGCCTCCCGGACCTGTGGTGTAAGGGCCCAATGCAGTAATTGGCTATAGCGGTATTGTTCTGTATTCTCCAGGCCATAGTCCCTTTTACAGTTATCAAAAGTGAGAGGGTCAAAGTTATGGAAAAGATGTGTTAGAGCTAAACATCCTCCCTCCCTCCAGGTATCAAACGGTCCCGCCTGCAACCCCGGGGGGAATGCCGGATTGAAATGAAGAGGCGTGAAAGGGGAGGGAAAAGAGGACCATCTCTCATCGCTTGCCACCGAGTCCCATACCTTAAGGGTTGTGCGTGTGGGAGTGCTGATGTAAGTGTTCTTGGGTCTATCTTGTTTAGGCCGCCAGATCAGATCCCATATAGTCCGCCCGGTCACACTGCGGTCCATATGTAGCCAGTGTTTGTCGGAGTCATGTTTTGTCCATTCAATCAGTACGCGGAGTTGGGCGGCCTTGTAATATAAATGAATATCTGGGAGTCCGACTCCACCCTCCGCCCTGGACCGACGAAGCATCGAAAAAGAGAAGCGAGCCCTTCTCCCTTGCCAAATGAAATTTAAGATCATAGCCTTAACGCGTCGGAAGAAGTCCCCCTCTAACTCTATGGGCAGGCATTGAAATAAATAGAGGAGCTTGGGGAGAAGCGTCATCTTAATGGCATGGATCCGACCCAGCCAGGACAGAAAGAGGGGCTTCCATTTAGTAAGCTCTGCTTGGATTCGCGTGAGTATTGGGGGGAAGTTGGCGGCATATAGTCCTTCCACTCTTGGAGTAATCTGAACCCCCAGGTATTGTATGGATGAAGTGGCCCATTGAAGAGGTGTGAGGGGTTGCAGCCTGGAAAGCTCCGCTGTAGGAAGTGTGAGGTTGAGGATGTAGGACTTGCCTAGATTTATTTTAAAGCCCGCTATTGCCTCAAACCGAACCAGCTCAGCCTGTAGGGGTGGCAGGGATGTGGCTGGATCCGCCAATGACAGCAGGACGTCGTCAGCGAAGAGGGAGATTTTATGTTGTTCCCCCGTGAAAGGGATCCCCTGAATCGTAGGGTTCGCTCTAATTGCTGTTGCTAGTGGCTCGATACTAAGGGTGAAGAGCAGTGGGGAGAGGGGACACCCCTGTCTGGTACCTCTGGAGTGGGAGAAGGAGGACGAGTGTGTGCCATTGATCATCACTTTAGAATGGGGTTGAAGATAGTTAGCCCGAATCATAGTGAGAAATTCGGGTGCAAAGCCAAAAGCCGCGAGGGTATGAAAAAGAAACGCCCAATCCACCCTGTCAAAAGCTTTTTCCGCGTCCAATCCCACCAGGACCGCGGGAATCCGACATCTATTGGCCTTCTCAATAAGGTGGACTATTCGGCGAGTGTTATCGTGGGTTTGGCGCCCTTTAATAAATCCCGATTGGTCCGGGTGTATGAGGTCGGGCATAAGCTCATTGAGCCGCTTAGCCAATATGGAGGAATAGAGTTTCGCATCGAGGTTGAGCAGGGCGATAGGCCTGTAGGAGGCGCACGCATGAGGGTCCTTCCCTGGTTTGGGTATAACAGTAATCATTGCTTCCGACATGGAACCAGAGGTTGAGCCTTCCTCCGCCATCTTATTAAAGAGCCGTGTAAGATGCGGGGTGATATCAGATGCAAAAGTTTTATAAAATATGGCGGTATAGCCGTCCGGACCAGGAGCTTTATGGAGCTTGAGAGCCTTAATAGCAGAGAGAACATCGTCAGAGGTGATGGGGGCAGAAAGTGTCTCATTCCCTTCAGGGGAGACCTGCGGGAGATGGAAGGTGTGGAGATATTCCCGTTGGGCGTCGGGATCTAAGCGATCCCCCGTGTAGAGATGTTTATAGAAGGAGCTAAAGGTCTCTGCCTTTTCCTCGTCGCTGTGAGTAAGTTCCCCATGTGATCCCCGTATACCGCCTATGTACTCCTTCTCTCGTTTATCTTTAAGCTGCCTAGCAAGGTGTTTGCCAATCTTATTGCCCTGGGAGTAGGATAGTTGACGTAGTTTAAGAAGCGTGAACTCCGCCCTATTGTTGTAGATGGCTCGGAGTTTACCCCTAAGCGCTGTCAGGTTGCGAAGGGTATGCCTTGTGGGGTTCGATTTATGAGCTTGTTCAGTGGAAGTCAGTTCCGACTCCAACCGATCTCTTTCTTTAGCACGTTGCGAGTTTAGTGCGGCGTTGAGGGAAATGCACTTCCCCCGAAAGACCGCCTTAAAGGCGTCCCAATTAGTAAACTCCGACGTGTCTTCCGACTTGTTAATGTCAAAGAATTCAGTGATAGTTTCCCTTAATTTAGTGCAGGAGTCCTTATCTCTGGCAAGCGCAGCCGGGAAGTACCACCTGGGAGAAGCAGAGGAGTCCACTCTCCATCCCATCGAGACTGCCAGGAGACTATGGTCAGATATTGAGAGGGGGAAAATCTTGGCATCCTGTAAGGCACCCAGGAGTGATTGGCTAATAAAAACATAATCGAGATGGGAGTATGTACGGTGAACATGTGAGTAAAATGTGTAGTCGCGTGAGTTAGGATACAAAAAGCGCCATGCATCACGGAGTCCCATGTCGTGAAGTTGTTGTCGTATGTCCGGGGAGAAGGAACCCATATCTGAGCGTTGCGGGTGAGTGCTATCTAAATCTTTCTGCCAAGTTAAATTGAAGTCGCCCATGAGTACCAGGGGTCCCTCCAGGAAATCCAATAGTCTCCCCAAAAAAGTGTGCAAGAAGACAGTCTGGCCAGTGTTGGGGGCATATACCGCTACACAGGTGCAAAGTTTCCCCATTAAGCGACCCTTTACCATGACCCAGCGACCGTCTTTGTCGCGTTGTACATCCAAGGGCTGGAATTTTGTGGAGGACCGAAACAGGAGTGCCACCCCTATGTTTCGTTGGTGCGGACGATCTATAAATCAGAGGGTAGTGTTTGTGTCGGAACCGTGTGTCCTCAGCTCTAGCCAGATGTGTTTCCTGTAGGGCCACTACGTCGAGGTGGTGATCAATAATGTATTTCCATACCTTTTGGCGCTTCTGAGGGGAATTAAGGCCCTTAACGTTCCAGGTACCGATAGAAATTGTCATAGTGTCAGGAAGTGAAACAGCATCTCAATAGATACCCCACTAGGCTCAACATTTCCCCCACCATTAGCTGCCCCCAAGGAGTGACCTCTTCCCTTCTAACAAAGTGCAGGCTTACTGTGTGATCTGCATACCTATCTATACGAGATGTTAAAACGCCACCACCATGACCCACCCACTCCCTCCCTTCCCATCCCCAAAAAGAAAAAGAACAAAATGCAAACCTTATATACAACATAGAAAACAAAATCCAATCCCCGGGAAGTGTAACAAAAACCCCCAGGAATGCGGGGAGGCGGTGGGACCGAGGTCCCCGTCCGCACCCATCCCGGAGCAATGCCAACAGGATTCACATACAAACGACCCCGAGGCGCCGTCAAGTCCTCGCTAAGGTAAGCCCCCCGCTGTCATGGGTAGGACCTGGTCATATGCTTCCGCCCCAGCAGTACCATGACGGTCTTTGAGAAAGGGGATTTAGACACCAGACAGCCATGGAGCATATATCAAAGTATACCTGAGTTAAACAGGGGTGAGAGTTCATCATTCTCAGTATTAACCGCAATGGAGGGTGCCGCAGCCCTTGAGTACCATGCATCAGCAGGAGGTCAGTGAGGATGAAACAGCCAGGAGGAGTGAGATACCGCCCCACTCGTCTCTCGAGAATGTGCAGCGTTCCCTTCAGCCCCCGCTGATCATGGTGGTGCTAGAAACCATTCCCACCCCGAACAGAATGATGCAATGCCGTGAAGCATTCGTCGGGGAATCATCTGCGGCCTCTGCGTGTGCCCGCAGACCATGCAGGCGCGTCCGATCGGGCCTTGTGTAGTGCGCTGGAGGCATCTGGAGCGGAGTCATGATCCTCTACGGAGAGACCCAGCAGAACCAACCCTTCCTGTAGGTCAGAGATATGACGCTGTCTATTGCGAAATTCGAAACTAAGTCCAAACGGGAAAGTCCACCGATATCTAATCTTATCCTCTCGGAGTTTGGTAGTGAGAGGCCTGAACAGCTGTCTCCGTGCAAGAGTGGCCGGCGCCAGGTCTTGGTAGATTGTACACGTGTGCTTTTGGAAAGAGATGGAGTCCTTGGACCTAGCCGCTGCGAGCACTGCTTCCTTAACCTTGAATGAGCGGAATTTCGCTAAGATGTCTCGGGGCCTCCTCTTGTCTCCATTCTGCAATTGGCCCACTCGGTGGACCCGTTCCAGTTTTATTTTGAGGGATTGAGGGCTTAGGATCTCCGCAAAGAGCCCCTCCATAAATGCCTCCAGATCTGGCCCCTCCGCGCCCTCCTCCAGGTCCCGAACGCGAATGTTCTCCCTCCGGGCCCTATTTTCAAGGTCCTCCGTCTTAAGTTGCGACTGAAGAAGCTGATCACGGAGATAGCGGACATCATCTCTGAGCTCTGTCGTGAGCTTTTCTTGATCCTGGTGGTGCACCTCCAAATCCAGAACTCGGGTACCCACTGAGTCTACGTCCTGTTGGAGGGAAGTCAGCTTCCCGGTCAGGTCCGTCCGTAACTGCTCCATGGAGGATTTGATGTCCTGCCCCAGGTCCTTGCGCAGTTCCATCTTGAAATCCTTGAACATGGCCTGGAGCTCCGCTTTCGTGAGAGCCATTGTGGCTGCTTCGTCGGCCGCACCCAGCACCGAGCGCCTGTCTGAGGCCACAAAGAAATCAGAGACCTTAGCAGATGTTCTGGTTGTCCCCTTCTTGGGCGGCATGCGGGCCTGCCCCAAGGGGCTCTCCGTCGGTGCGATGAGGGCGTCCACGGAATCCGCTCAGCAAGGCGGGTGATTGCGACCTCCAAGGTGTAGAAAAGGCGCGCGTGGATGTCCGGTCTGAAATAGGGTCCTCCCCTCTGATCGAAGCAGGACCTCCTCCCTTTAGGCGCGCTGGCAGCCGTGAAGTGATCTCCGGAAGGTAAGAGGGGGAGAAGGACGCTCGACGGATCACCTCTCGGTGGATGTGGCGCCAGGTGGCTGGGGTCCAAAAGGTCGCGCTCACATGACGCGGGGCACCGGTCAAGCAATTTCGGCCACCATCCCCTGTGCTACCCCATTCCGGTCAGGGCAAGCAAAAGCAGACACACAGCTCTCACTGGAAGGTGTAGGGCGCCATTCCGGGCCCCCCGCGGGCACCGACTTCATCCAACCCTCAGCAGGGGGAGCCGCGGCACCTCAGGTCCGCCGCCGGGCAGCCGCTGGGCACAGAGCTGGAAGCTCGGCCGAGACATCGGTAGCGCCGATGTCGCTAATGGGCCGCCATTTTAGGGTCAGGCAGGCGGGTCGCGGTGCAGCGTAGGTCATGGAATGTCCCAGGGGGAAGCGGCGACAACGCCCCGGCAGTCACGGTGGGTTCCAGCCTTACCCTGATAAAGAAGGCAATCTAGGAGGTCAGGGTCCTCAGACAGCACCTCCCGCCGCACCAGCAGCCGCCGGCGGTCAGCGCAGCCCGGCAGACGCCATTTTGCCGCTCGGCCTCGCGTTACTTCTCAGGCTGAAGCAGGAATGCCCCTGGATGAAATGCGGCAGGTAGGGACTTCTCCTCCAGAGCGCCACATCTTCCGCTGTGTGTGGGAGCCGAGCTCAGTCCTCAGCGCCCCGGGAAACCGCCACAAGTAGCTCCGGAACAGCGCGCGGACCGGGAGCCGAGACGGGTTACGTCCTCTCGGCCATCTTGCCCGGCCACGCCCCCCTGTAGATCTAACTTTTATTTGTTATTGACTTGGTCTTGAGTGTGCCTGACCTAGGAGCATTTCAATCTCACAATGCTCTGATTGGATGATTTATCGTTTCAATGCTGACATCATACCTTGCTTTAAGTGCCTGTGAGAGACGGCAGATTTTCTCTCCCTCGCTCAATCCCTGCTCCTCTTCTCCACCGATACTGTCAATTTTTAAAGCCCTCCAAAGGGCCTTGACATGCGTGTAAGTCATAAATCCCATTAGACACTGGTTCACCTTCCAGGCTCGGAATGAATCCGGGCACCTTGACCCCCAATTATCACGGGGTGGTGCGATCCTTCGTGGCCTGGCTGACGCATGTTACATCAAAGCTCCAAATTACCCGCAGGCAAGGTCGCACTCGACCAGCAGCTCGCTACAAGCGTTTATTCATGTAAGGCTAAACTCCGCATTTCAATATGATCGCAGTTCTCGTGTCGATAGTTATAGCCTGACACGTTTCTGAGCTTCCGCTCTCATCAGAGGTTCGACTGGAGATTCGTGCTGTTTGACACACCCACGTATTGATTGATAATTAACCGCCCTCAGATGGGCTACTCAAATGAGTTCAATGCAGTGCCTGCTGGGCCTTGTGTTCTGTGTCATAATTGTTCATCCACTGATGGATGCGTGATAATCGATACTGTCAATGTTTAAAGCCCTGCAATGGGCCTCGAGATGCGTGTAAGCCATAAATCCCATTAGTCACTGGTTCACCTTCCAGGCTCGGAATGATTCCGGGCCCCGTGTCCCCCAATTATCACGGGGTGGTGCGATCCTTCACAGCCTGGCTGCCGCGTGTTACATCAAAGCTCCAAATTACCCGCATGTAAGGTCGAACTCGACAAGCAGCTCGCTACAAGCATTTATTCAGGTAAGGCAAAACTCAGCATTTCAATATGATCGCAGTTCTCGTGTCGATAGTTATAGCCTGACACGTTTCTGAGCTTCCGCTCTCATCAGAGGCTCGACCGGAGATTCGTGATGTTTGACACAATCACGTATTTATTGATAATTAACCGCCCTCAGATGGGCTACTCAAATGAGTTCAACGCAGTGCCTGCTGGGCCTTGTGGTCTGTGTCATAATTTTTCTTTCACTGATGGATGCACGATAATTGATAGTGTCAATTTTTAAAGCCCTCCAATGGGCTTTGAGATGCGTATAAGCCATAAATCCCATTAGTCACTGGTTTACCTTCCAGGCTCGGAATGATTCCGGGCCACGTGACCCCCAATTATCACGGGGTGGTGTGATCCTTCGCGGCCGGGCTGCCGCGTGTTACATCAAAGCTCCAAATTACCCACAGGCAAGGTCGCACTCGACCAGCAGCTCTCTACAAGTGTTTATTCAGGTAAGGCTAAACTCAGCATTTCAATATGATCGCAGTTCTCGTGTTGATAGTTATAGACTGACGCGTTTTTGAGCTTCCGCTCTCATCAGAGGCTCGACCGGAGATCCGCGCTGTTTCACACACCCACGTATTTATTGATAATTAACCGCCTTCAGATGGGCTACTCAAATGAGTTCAACACAGTGCCTGCTGGGCCTTGTGGTCTGTGTCATAATTGTTCCTCCACTGATGGATGCACGATAATTGATACTGTCAATTTTTAAAGCCCTCCAATGGGCCTTGAGATGCGTGTAAGCCATAAATCCCATTAGTCACTGGTTCACCTTCCAGGCTCGGAATGATTCCGGGCCTCGTGACCCCCAATTATCAATGGGTGGAGCGATCCTTCGCGGCCGGGCTGCCGCGTGTTACATCAAAGCTCCAAATTACCCGCAGGCAAGGTCGCACTCGACCAGCAGCTCGCTACAAGCGTTTATTCAGGTAAGGCTAAACTCCGCATTTCAATATGATCGCAGTTCTCGTGTCGATAGTTATAGCCTGACGCGTTTCTGAGCTTCCGCTCTCATCAGAGGCTCGACCGGAGTTTCGTGCTGTTTGACACACCCACGTATTTATTGATAATTAACCGCCCTCAGATGGGCTTCTCAAATGAGTTCAACGCAGTGCCTGCTGGGCCTTGCGGTCTGGTTCATAATTGTTCCTCCACTGATGGATGCACGATAATTGATACTGTCAATTTTTAAAGTCCTCCAATGGGCCTTGATATGCGTGTAAGCCATAAATCCCATTAGTCACTGGTTCACCTTCCAGGCAAAATGATTCCGGGCCCTGTGACCCCGAATTATCATGGGGTGGTGCGATCCTTCACGGCCGGGTTGCCACGTGTTACATCAAAGCTCCAAATTACCCGCAGGCAAGGTCGCTCTCGACCAGCAGCTCGCTACAAGCGTTTATTCAGGTAAGGCTAAACTCCGCATTTCAATATGATCGCAGTTCTCGTGTCGATAGTTATAGCCTGACACGTTTCTGAGCTTCCGCTCTCATCAGATGCTCAACCGGAGATTCGTGCTTTTTGACATACCCACGTATTTATTGATAATTAACCGCCATCAGATGGGCTACTCAAATGAGTTCAACGCAGTGCCTGCTGGGCCTTGTGGTCTGTGTCATAATTGTTCCTCCACTGATGGATGCATGATAATTGATACTGTCAATTTTTAAAGCCCTCCAATGGGCCTTGAGATGCGTGTAAGCCATAAATCCCATTAGTCACTGGTTCACCTTCCAGGCTCGGAATGATTCCGGGCCCCGTGACCCCCAATTATCATGGGGTGGTGCGATCCTTCGAGGCTGGGCTGCTGCGTGTTACATCAAAGCTCCAAATTACCCGCAGGCAAGGTCGCACTCGACCAGCAGCTCGCTACAAGCGTTTATTCAGGTAAGGCTAAACTCCTCATTTCAATATGATCGCAGTTCTCGTGTCTATAGTTATCGCCTGGCACGTTTCTGAGCTTCCGCTCTCATCAGATGCTCGACCAGAGATTAGTGCTTATTGACACACCCACGTATTTATTGATAATTAACAGCCATCAGATGGGCTACTCAAATGAGTTCAACGCAGTGCCTGCTGGGCCTTGTGGTCTGTGTCATAATTGTTCCTCCACTGATGGATGCACGATAATTGATACTGTCAATTTTTAAAGCGCTCAAATGGGCCTTGAGATGCGTGTAAGCCATAAATCCCATTAGTCACTGGTTCACCTTCCAGGCTCGGAATGAATCCGGGCCCCTTGACCCCCAATTATCACGGGGTGGTGCGATCCTTCGTTGCCTGGCTGCCGCATGTTACATCAAAGCCCCAAATTACCCGCAGGCATGGTCGCACTCGACCAGCAACTCGCTACAAGCGTTTATTCATGTAAGGCTAAACTCCGCATTTCAATATGATCGCAGTTCTCGTGTCGATAGTTATAGCCTGACACGTTTCTGAGCTTCCGCTCTCATCAGAGGCTCGACCGGAGATTCGTGCTGTTTGACACCCACGTATTTATTGATAATTAACAGCCCTCAGATGGGCTACTCAAATGAGTTAAGCGCGGTGCCTGCTGGGCCTTGTGGTCTGTGTCATAATTGTTCCTCCACTGATGGATGCACGATAATTGATACTGTCAATTTTTTAAGCCCTCCAAAGGGCCTTGATATGCGTGTAAGCCATAAATCCCATTAGTCACTGGTTCACCTTCCAGGCTCGGAATGATTCCGGGCCCCATGTCCCCCAATTATCACGGGGTGGTGCGATCCTTCGCAGCCTGGCTGCCGCGTGTTACATCAAAGCTCCAAATTACCCGCAGGTAAGGTCGAACTCGACCAGCAGCTCGCTACAAGCATTTATTTAGGTAAGGCAAAACTCCGCATTTCAATATGATGGCAGTTCTCGTGTCGATAGTTATAGCCTGACACGTTTCTGAGCTTCCGCTCTCATCAGAGGATCGACCGGAGATTCGTGCTGTTTGACACAATCACGTATTTATTGATAATTAACCGCCCTCAGATGGGCTACTCAAATGAGTTCAACGCAGTGCCTGCTGGGCCTTGTGGTCTGTGTCATAATTGTTCTTCCACTGATGGATGCACGATAATTGATAGTGTCAATTTTTAAAGCCCTCCAATGGGCCTTGAGATGCGTATAAGCCATAAATCCCATTAGTCACTGGTTTACCTTCCAGGCTCGGAATGATTCCGGGCCCCTTGACCCCCAATTATCACGGGGTGGTGTGATCCTTCGCGGCCGGGCTGCCGCGTGTTACATCAAAGCTCCAAATTACCCGCAGGCAAGGTCGCACTCGACCAGCAGCTCTCTACAAGCGTTTATTCAGGTAAGGCTAACTCAGCATTTCAATATGATCGCAGTTCTCGTGTTGATAGTTATAGACTGACGCGTTTCTGAGCTTCCGCTCTCATCAGAGGCTCGACCGGAGATCCGTGCTGTTTCACACACCCACGTATTTATTGATAATTAACCGCCCTCAGATGGGCTACTCAAATGAGTTCAATACAGTGCCTGCTGGGCCTTGTGGTCTGTGTCATAATTTTTCCTCCACTGATGGATTGTTATTGTTATTGTTATTTAATCTTATAAGGCGCACAGCTACCACAAAGGTTTCCCGGCGCCGCTTGACAGAGAAAAGAGAAAAGCTAAAAAGTTACAGGATCTAATTAAAATGAATTACCCACGAATTATTGGTTAAACAACCAGGTTTTTAAAAGTTTGCGAAAATTGCTAAGGATGTTTTCGTTCCTAAGAGATGGAGGAAGAGAATTCCACAACTGAGGACCCAAGTAAGAAAAGGACCGTCCGCCCATTCGAGACAGTCTGATCCTTGGAACTGAAAACTTCCCCTGAGTAGAAGAGCGAAGAGAACGTGATGGTATATAGGGTTGGACAATGGCCTTTAGATATTGGGGGGCACTGCCAGACTTAACTTTAAACATGTAGCACAGGGCTTTGAATTTCACACGCTTCTCCACCCTGAGCCAATGAAGATCACGGAGAGCACTTGAAACAGAGGTCCTTCTAGGGAGCTGGCAGAGCATTCTTGCCGCTGCGTTTTGCACCACCTGCAATCTACGTGTTACATCCTTATTTGCGCCCAGGTACAGGATGTTGCCGTAGTCCAGCCTAGATGTGATAAGGGCCTGGACTACAGTACGTTGAGTAGAGCTAGGCAACATCCGAAGAATTTTCCTAAGCCATTTAAGGATGATAAAGCAGGTAGATGTCACCTTCACTGCTTGCTGCTGCATTGACAGTTGATCGTCAATGATGACCCCCAGATTGCGAACTTGGGTGGCAGGTTGAGGGAAAATTCCCATTTCAGACGGCCAGTGCTGAGGCCCCCAAAGGTCCTTGTTCTTACCCAGAATTAGGACCTCTGTTTTTTCGCCATTAAGTTGTAATGAATTAGCTTGCATCCATCCCGCAATATTTCTCAGACCTATTTGAAGGGATGATGTCTTAGAAGTCCTATCCGCCGACAATGAGAAAATTAACTGGGTATCGTCGGCATAGGAAAAAATCGACAGCCCAGATTCTTCAGCAATAGTTGCTAAAGGCTTAACATAAATGTTATTATTGGAAAGAAGGGGACCCCTACCATGACAATAGACTTGCTAATCGTAGGGAAGAGAACTAATTTAGAAAAAGAACAGTAGCAAGCTTCTAATTGACCACATGAAACATTCTAGGTGTGTGAAAATAATAACCAACACTTCACAACATGCATAAAGAGTATAATAGCCACTTTATATTAAATTTATATTTATTTCAGATATAAAAAATATACTTTTTTTGTTCATTCAATTGATTTGTTTTTTATATAAACACAATAATAAATACATTCACATAGAGTAATAGCAGCATCAATATTACAGTGCACAAGGTAGAATGGATGAAGACTTGATATTGGCATGCGGTAGATAAAAAACGCAGCATCAATATTACAGTGCACAAGGTAGAATGGATGAAGACTTGATATTGGCATGCGGTAGATAAAAAACTACGCGCGTTTCGGCACTACTGCCTTCATCAGGGAACCGTCTATTGCGAAACAACTATCTAAAACATAAAACAAACCAAAAATTAAAAATTTATAAAATATATACACACACCCAAAATAATTACATCATTTGCTAAAAACTTTACATATTAATAAATGGTAATAACGGCAATTCTATAATCCAAAAAACTGATATATATATCTGATAATGCAATACTTGATTCAATCTCTTGTTTTAGCTTTCATTCGTCTAATAAACAAACAATTTATAAACATAAGAAAAAGAGATAACTACATACATAATAATACAACATACATTATATATATGAAATAATAAAGTGTGAAGACATCAAAAATTAATAAAGACCAAATATAAGAAAAGAAAAGAAAAGAAAAGAAAAAGCCCATTAATTTGAATAGGTATTCCGCTTCTAAATAATTATGGTATCCCTATAAGAAACCCCTTGGATAGCTATGGTACAATTGATCTCGGACCCATAGTTAAATTACTAATTAAATCTTAAAGAGTGAAGAAAAAAGAAAGATGAAGGAAAAGAAACAAATGAACCACTCACATTATATCAAGGAGACTACCTGTCACTCCTGCAGGTAATTAAGTAAGTAGATATGGACATGTGCAAAACTCCATACTGTATGCAACTAGATAAAGTGCTTTGACACTATAGAAGGAGCAAAAAATATAAAGCCTGCTGTTAGTTTAAGTGTGAACCAACGCTCTATGTTGTACAAAGAAAAAAGAGCCGGAGTGCTATACACTTACTTAAAAGAGGGAGCAACTTTCGTTCCCGTGGATAAATCTGTGTGCTATTTGATGCATCATAGATATAGCACAATATGTAGTTCAATGTTTTTTGAAGCTGTATATGGAACACAAAAGATAATCGTAAATAAATATAAAGATATATAAATTTGGCGGGACAAGGGCCATAACCAAAGACTGTATATTGCTATTGGAGAAGTAGAATTTCTTGAAAACTAAAAGGCACTTACATCATGCCAGCAGTATTAGTCCTCCCACAGAGATATCTCCGACCTTATTGTGGAGTGGGGGCACGATAAAAACTGGTCATTGTATCACTTTCTGAAGCACCAGCTAAAAACAAAAAGGACAGAAGAGGCAAACATGACCTCATTGAAAATAAAGGGGAGGACACTACATATAACTTGTGGCATAGAAGTACCCCGACTCTATCATTTACCTTCATATTTCCGTATATTTCGGACCGATAATCCTGGATGTCGGCAAAACGTTCTGCTTCTGTGGCGCGACGAGATACAAATGAAGGAATGAGATTCCGTATATAAAGCCTCTAAAAGCGCGCGTTTTTCATACACAGTGTAACTGACGAGTGCTAAGTAAAGACGACGGACAGAAACATGATGATGTGGCCGCCATATTGGATTGGGAAATGAATTTATCCTACGAACAATAAATGTAGTTGTAATGCCGTATATATGGTGAG
This sequence comes from Calotriton arnoldi, assembly GCA_963921515.1. Classification (NCBI taxonomy): domain Eukaryota; kingdom Metazoa; phylum Chordata; class Amphibia; order Caudata; family Salamandridae; genus Calotriton; species Calotriton arnoldi. The sequence goes on from CAWUFW010011388.1 coordinate 74,084, forward strand.
GAATAGGATAAGATGTCCCTATCGGTGTTTATATCAGATAGTAAATTTAATTTATATGAAGACATTTAGAAGCTAGAAAGTACTAAAAATAGACGACGATGTTCAAATTAAGAATGTGGCTGCCATATTGGAATAGGCAAAACTGTGTACAAAGGTGCAGTGATGAATATAATGAAAAAGATATCATCCTAGTTCTACTTCTTTGGCATAACCAGAAAAAAATGATGGAATAAAGTTCTCTGTAAATACCTATTAAAAAACGCACACTTATCGTACTAAGTCTATTTTACGAGTACTGTGTAGCGACGACGGACAATAATGTGGCCGCCATATTGGCATGGACAATGAATTTAAACAATGAACAATGATTTTAATACCATATAGATGGTTCAGGATCAGAAAAAGGGGATTCTGTTCATTTTACACCACACAAAAGATATAATAAATTCATCTAAGTGAAAATAAAATGTTGTTATCGGTGTTTATCCCAGATGATAAATTTATTTAAATGAAGGCATTTAAAGATTAAAAAGTACTGAGAATAAACGACGGTCTTCAGATTGTTAATATGGCCACCATATTGGAATAGACAAAACTTTTAACATAAGTACAATAGTGGATATAGTGAAAGGTATATCATCCTAGTTATACATATATGGCATAACAAGGAACAAATGGTAGAGAGGGGTTCTCTTTTAAAACCCATTGAGAACACACGTTATTCATGCAAACTATAATTTGCAAATACTATGTGGCGATGACGGACATTAAAGTGACCGCCATTTTTGCATGGGCAATAGATTGAAGGAACGAACAATGTTTATGATGCCGTATAGATGGTTCAGGTTATGAAAAAATGTTCTATACTTTTTGCACCACACAAAAGATACATTTAAAAGAAAGCATTAAAACACACCAGCTAGACGCTGCTAAATAATGAAGATAGACTTCAAAATAGAAGTATGACCGCCGTAGTCAGTGGTGGATGTAATAAAGTAAATCATACAAATATGAAACATAAAGTATATTTGAATTGCAGATAAGTTTGCATAGGTAAGCCAAATTGCTAAATAATGGCCTGTTCCCAAGGAATGTCCTGGTTCAGACCCTGATTTACTGTATCTAAAAGAAAAATCCATAAAACTTCACGTTTTTTTCTGATAGTATCTGAACACTGACCTTCCTTGCCAAGAATCTTTTCAATGATATACCAACGTATATCGTCAGGGGTATGATTATTGTCTATATAATGTGATACCAAAGGTGATGTCAATTTTTTGGTCCTAATGGCTGATCTATGTTCGGTTAATCTCACATTAAGGGTCCGTGATGTTTCCCCCACATATCCTTTATTGCAAGGGCAGATTAATAAATATATAATGTTTTTTGTCTTGCAATTAGTCATACCCTTTGATACAATCGTCTGTCCATTAAAGTTCAGTCTGTTTGTTTCTATCGCAAACGGGCAAACTTTGCAGATACCACACTTATGATTTCCTTCAATTGGAAGCATGCCATCAATACTTCTCTGTATTGGCTCTTTATTTATTATTGGCATACGTGACCTAACAATTAGATCTTTCAGATTTCTATTTTTGCGATACGCAAAGAGAGGTTTCTGCAACATGTCCGTTTGTTCTCTATTAGTATTAAGTAGATGCCAATTAGAACAAATTATTTGGCGGATTTTTTCATTCATCAAGGAATGCCGGGTCACAAAGACTAACTTAGCCTCTTGCTTTTGGTTTACACCTGTTAGTAAGTGTTGCCGGTCAAAGAACCTTGCTCGTTTATATGACTCTCTAATTAGTCTGTGTGGATAACCTCTATTCAAAAACTTTTTTCTCATTTCTACAGCTCTAAGGTCAAAATCTTCTAATTTAGTGCAATTGCGTCTAAGGCGCAGAAATTGGCCAAAGGGAATACTATTTTTTTGTATTGTAGGATGAAAGCTTTTATAGTGTAAAAGGGTATTACGGGCAGTCGGTTTAGTGAATAAATCCACTATCAGCTGTCCACATTCATGCTTAATAGAGATATCCAGAAATTCAATCTTGATATTACTCAGATTAGAGGTGAACTTTAGATTGGGGTCACAAAGATTCAACCATAAAAAGAACTCTGCTAGAGTATCTTCATTATCATCCCATATGAATACAATATCATCTATATAGCGTGACCAATGAAGTATAGACTCGAAAAATGGAGCAACTTCATTGAAGATGAATTGTTGCTCAAAGTATGCCATATAGATATTTGCTATCGTAGGGGCGCAAGATGCGCCCATACTTACTCCTTTTACTTGTTTATATAACTGACCTCGAAATTCAAATGTATTGTCTTCAAGGATGATTCGTAGACAATCAATAATAAAATTTGTGTTACAGTCAATGTTCATTAGTTCTATAAACCATTCCACTGCCAGGATTGCTCCATCACATGGGATGTTACTGTATAGACTCTCAACATCCAACGTTACCAACCATTGTCTATTACAGTTAAATGGTATTCCTTCCAATAGATTGATTATCTGACGTGTATCTTGTACAAATCCAGGGATGTCTTGAACATGTGGACAAAGCCTTTTGTCAAGATATTTGGATATAGGTTCCGTGACAGATCCTATTGTGGTTACAATCGGTCTGAAAGGAGGATTTCTTTCATCTTTATGGATTTTAGGTATGCCATACAGGCTAGCTAGCCTGGGATGGTCTAGGTTCATATAATTAAACTCTTTTTCACAAATATAGCCATTTCTTAAGGCCTTAGTAGTTAATCTGTGTATTTTATTTTTAATCTTATCAGTGGGATTTCTTGTTATTTTCATATAGAACCTACTGTCACTTAGCATATCCTCAATTTTAGTTACATAACTTTCAGTATCTAATATGGCTATTCCCCCTCCCTTATCACAACTTTTAATTGTGATTTCAGGGGAGCATTTAAGTTTCATTAAAGCTGTATGTTCATCTGTGGTCATATTAAATGGTGTTTTAGGCACATATTTGGTGGCTGTTAATAATTTCTTATAAACCACCTGTTCAAATATTTTGATCTCTGGAGCCACTTGATCTACTGCAGGTGTAAAGGTAGATTTAGGTGCCAATCCTGATTTGTTAATGTCAGTGGAATTATTATATATATTAGAGAAAAAACATTTCAACCTAATTGTACGAAAAAATGACATAAGATCATTAAACAACTCAAACCTATTCAAACCTGAATGAGGTATATATGATAACCCTTTAGACAGGAGGGAATAGGTCGCTTCATCTAGACTAGTTGTACTCAGATTAAAAATGGGGATCTCCTTCATTCCCTCCAATAACGAGCATTGCGGGTTTCGAGATATTGATTCTGATTTACTGATTGATGTCCCCGGAATTGCGTTTGGTATTGTGAATGTGGCTGATATTGTGGACGGGGTTGATATGGTGGTCGATACTGTGGTTGGTATTGTGGTCGCCAATTCCCCCTGTTCTGATTGCGTCTCCCTAAAAAGGGCGATATCCTTGATTGTGACGCGGAGTATATCTATTGCCTCTATTTTCAAACGTATTTGATGTTCCTTCGTTATCAGAATCTGATGTGTCAGAGAATGTAGTTACCTTTTGTTATATGATCTATAAGTCTGTGGATAAGATTGTTGGTCTTGTTCAGTTAAGTCGGATTGCATATAATAGCCGTCCGAGAGATATGGATAGATATTTTCCTTACTAAAGAACCTAATGTCTTTTTTCAGTTTCTCTGTTTTACGTTTTATTAGATAGTCGGTATATGAATTCAATTCCATTTCTAGTTCTTCAAGTTTTTTCTTTGCATCGTCCACAGCTGTGGAACTTTTGATTTTACTTTCTAATTCTAGAATGTCATTCAAAAGCTGTAAAAGCATTTCCTTAGCTGTCTCTACTATCAACATCATTAGATCCCTCGAACACCTATTAGCAATCATGGACCATTTTTCTAAAAATTCCTTAATCTGAACAAATAGACCTGGAATGTTTTTAATTTATAATCCCTGTGGAATAATCCCAGCTTTTAAGTATTCGAGCATAAATTGTCCATGCAATTCTATTCGTTTTGTTTTTTTCTTAAGTGACATTAGTTTGATTAAATCCTCATTTTTATCTGGATTTAACGTTGTTCTATTGTCAAAATTAGTGGATGTTCCTACCATAGATACGAAATCATCGTCTGTAAACCCAAAGGTTTTAAGGTTAGCCATAATAACCAATAGTCGAAATGTTGTTTAGACTAAACGATAAATATACCAAATAATAATAAATTCAAAAGAAATATAGAAAAAGAAGGAAAGAAGCAGAAAGGGCCACAAAACCTATGGTCAAGAATAAACCTAAATAACAAAAGTGATAAACTAAAATAATAACAATTAAATACAATTATAATACAATGGACCTAAACATATAAACAACCATAAATTGCCGTAATTGACTAATAAAGTAGGATATTACTAAATGACAATCCCCTCATAGACAGGCTATGAGAACTATATTATTGGAAAGAAGGGGACCCCTACCATGACAATAGACTTGCTAATCGTAGGGAAGAGAACTAATTTAGAAAAAGAACAGTAGCAAGCTTCTAATTGACCACATGAAACATTCTAGGTGTGTGAAAATAATAACCAACACTTCACAACATGCATAAAGAGTATAATAGCCACTTTATATTAAATTTATATTTATTTCAGATATAAAAAATATACTTTTTTTGTTCATTCAATTGATTTGTTTTTTTATATAAACACAATAATAAATACATTCACATAGAGTAATAGCAGCATCAATATTACAGTGCACAAGGTAGAATGGATGAAGACTTGATATTGGCATGCGGTAGATAAAAAACGCAGCATCAATATTACAGTGCACAAGGTAGAATGGATGAAGACATGATATTGGCATGCGGTAGATAAAAAACTACGCGCGTTTCGGCACTACTGCCTTCATCAGGGAACCGTCTATTGCGAAACAACTATCTAAAACATAAAACAAACCAAAAATTACAAATTTATAAAATATATACACACACCCAAAATAATTACATCATTTGCTAAAAACTTTACATATTAATAAATGGTAATAACGGCAATTCTATAATCCAAAAAACTGATATATATATCTGATAATGCAATACTTGATTCAATCTCTTGTTTTAGCTTTCATTCGTCTAATAAACAAACAATTTATAAACATAAGAGATAACTACATACATAATAATACAACATACATTATATATATGAAATAATAAAGTGTGAAGACATCAAAAATTAATAAAGACCAAATATAAGAAAAGAAAAGAAAAGCCCATTAATTTGAATAGGTATTCCGCTTCTAAATAATTATGGTATCCCTATAAGAAACCCCATGGATAGCTATGGTACAATTGATCTCGGACCCATAGTTAAATTACTAATTAAATCTTAAAGAGTGAAGAAAAAAGAAAGATGAAGGAAAAGAAACAAATGAACCACTCACATTATATCAAGGAGACTACCTGTCACTCCTGCAGGTAATTAAGTAAGTAGATATGGACATGTGCAAAACTCCATGCTGTATGCAACTAGATAAAGTGCTTTGACACTATAGAAGGAGCAAAAAATATAAAGCCTGCTGTTAGTTTAAGTGTGAACCAACGCTCTATGTTGTACAAAGAAAAAAGAGCCGGAGTGCTATACACTTACTTAAAAGAGGGAGCAACTTTCGTTCCTGTGGATAAATCTGTGTGCTATTTGATGCATCATAGATATAGCACAATATGTAGTTCAATGTTTTTTGAAGCTGTATATGGAACACAAAAGATAATCGTAAATAAATATAAAGATATATAAATTTGGCGGGCCAAGGGCCATAACCAAAGACTGTATATTGCTATTGGAGAAGTAGAATTTCTTGAAAACTAAAAGGCACTTACATCATGCCAGCAGTATTAGTCCTCCCACAGAGATATCTCCGACCTTATTGTGGAGTGGGGGCACGATAAAAACTGGTCATTGTATCACTTTCTGAAGCACCAGCTAAAAACAAAAAGGACAGAAGAGGCAAACATGACCTCATTGAAAATAAAGGGGAGGACACTACATATAACTTGTGGCATAGAAGTACCCCGACTCTATCATTTACCTTCATATTTCCGTATATTTCGGACCGATAATCCTGGATGTCGGCAAAACGTTCTGCTTCTGTGGCGCGACGAGATACAAATGAAGGAATGAGATTCCGTATATAAAGCCTCTAAAAAGCGCGCGTTTTTCATACACAGTGTAACTGATGAGTGCTAAGTAAAGACGACGGACAGAAACATGATGATGTGGCCGCCATATTGGATTGGGAAATGAATTTATCCTACGAACAATAAATGTAGTTGTAATGCCGTATATATGGTGAGGAATAGGATAAGATGTCCCTATCGGTGTTTATATCAGATAGTAAATTTAATTTATATGAAGACATTTAGAAGCTAGAAAGTACTAAAAATAGACGACGATGTTCAAATTAAGAATGTGGCTGCCATATTGGAATAGGCAAAACTGTGTACAAAGGTGCAGTGATGAATATAATGAAAAAGATATCATCCTAGTTCTACTTCTTTGGCATAACCAGAAAAAAATGATGGAATAAAGTTCTCTGTAAATACCTATTAAAAAACGCACACTTATCGTACTAAGTCTATTTTACGAGTACTGTGTAGCGACGACGGACAATAATGTGGCCGCCATATTGGCATGGACAATGAATTTAAACAATGAACAATGATTTTAATACCATATAGATGGTTCAGGATCAGAAAAAGGGGATTCTGTTCATTTTACACCACACAAAAGATATAATAAATTCATCTAAGTGAAAATAAAATGTTGTTATCGGTGTTTATCCCAGATGATAAATTTATTTAAATGAAGGCATTTAAAGATTAAAAAGTACTGAGAATAAACGACGGTCTTCAGATTGTTAATATGGCCACCATATTGGAATAGACAAAACTTTTAACATAAGTACAATAGTGGATATAGTGAAAGGTATATCATCCTAGTTATACATATATGGCATAACAAGGAACAAATGGTAGAGAGGGTTCTCTTTTAAAACCCATTGAGAACACACGTTATTCATGCAAACTATAATTTGCAAATACTATGTGGCGATGACGGACATTAAAGTGACCGCCATTTTTGCATGGGCAATAGATTGAAGGAACGAACAATGTTTATGATGCCGTATAGATGGTTCAGGTTATGAAAAAATGTTCTATACTTTTTGCACCACACAAAAGATACATTTAAAAGAAAGCATTAAAACACACCAGCTAGACGCTGCTAAATAATGAAGATAGACTTCAAAATAGAAGTATGACCGCCGTAGTCAGTGGTGGATGTAATAAAGTAAATCATACAAATATGAAACATAAAGTATATTTGAATTGCAGATAAGTTTGCATAGGTAAGCCAAATTGCTAAATAATGGCCTGTTCCCAAGGAATGTCCTGGTTCAGACCCTGATTTACTGTATCTAAAAGAAAAATCCATAAAACTTCACGTTTTTTTCTGATAGTATCTGAACACTGACCTTCCTTGCCAAGAATCTTTTCAATGATATACCAACGTATATCGTCAGGGGTATGATTATTGTCTATATAATGTGATACCAAAGGTGATGTCAATTTTTTGGTCCTAATGGCTGATCTATGTTCGGTTAATCTCACATTAAGGGTCCGTGATGTTTCCCCACATATCCTTTATTGCAAGGGCAGATTAATAAATATATAATGTTTTTTGTCTTGCAATTAGTCATACCCTTTGATACAATCGTCTGTCCATTAAAGTTCAGTCTGTTTGTTTCTATCGCAAACGGGCAAACTTTGCAGATACCACACTTATGATTTCCTTCAATTGGAAGCATGCCATCAATACTTCTCTGTATTGGCTCTTTATTTATTATTGGCATACGTGACCTAACAATTAGATCTTTCAGATTTCTATTTTTGCGATACGCAAAGAGAGGTTTCTGCAACATGTCCGTTTGTTCTCTATTAGTATTAAGTAGATGCCAATTAGAACAAATTATTTGGCGGATTTTTTCATTCATCAAGGAATGCCGGGTCACAAAGACTAACTTAGCCTCTTGCTTTTGGTTTACACCTGTTAGTAAGTGTTGCCGGTCAAAGAACCTTGCTCATTTATATGACTCTCTAATTAGTCTGTGTGGATAACCTCTATTCAAAAACTTTTTTCTCATTTCTACAGCTCTAAGGTCAAAATCTTCTAATTTAGTGCAATTGCGTCTAAGGCGCAGAAATTGGCCAAAGGGAATACTATTTTTTTGTATTGTAGGATGAAAGCTTTTATAGTGTAAAAGGGTATTACGGGCAGTCGGTTTAGTGAATAAATCCACTATCAGCTGTCCACATTCATGCTTAATAGAGATATCCAGAAATTCAATCTTGATATTACTCAGATTAGAGGTGAACTTTAGATTGGGGTCACAAAGATTCAACCATAAAAAGAACTCTGCTAGAGTATCTTCATTATCATCCCATATGAATACAATATCATCTATATAGCGTGACCAATGACTCAAAATGGACCCCTGAGGAACTCCATAAGGTGAAGAAAAAGCTTTTGATGCAGCATCAGAGGAAAAGACCTGGAAAGTACGATTGGTCAGGAAGTCACAAAGCCAATCAAGGGCTGGACCTTCCACGCCCAAACAGCGCAAAGCTTTCAATAACACGGAATGGGACACCGTGTCAAAGGCGGCACTTAGATCAAGCAATATAAGTGTCGCAGTGTTCCCAGCATCCAGATGACCACGCAGCATCTCAGTGACTCCTAAGAGAGCGGTTTCGGTGGAAAAACCTGCCCGAAAGCCTGACTGAGAAGGATGCAGAAACTTTTGAGAGGTGACAAAATTGGTTAGTTGAGTGTTAATATGTTTTTCTAAAATTTTGGAGTACACCGAAAGCAATGAAATCGGACGAAAATTAGACAGTTGTGCCGGATCGGCATTTGCTTTTTTGAGGAGCGGGAGGACCATAGCATGCTTCCACTCAGCTGGAATCGTAGATTCACGAATGGTAGCATTGAGTAGCTCCATAATGACTTTTAAAACAGATAAGTCCAGTTTCTGCATTACACTAATCGGGAGCTGATCTCTAGGTGATCCTGATTTAAGGCTGTTTAAATTTTGTTTAAAGGAAATAGTATCTAATAATGCCCAATTCTCAAGTTTAGTACTAGATTCATCAAGCTGAGCATCCTGCTGCTTAGCTGTACTAGATATTGTAAGAGTTTCCGTAAGTGGAGGTAAAGTATTATCCTGCTTAGGGGCCGATTGCGATTCGGGCCGGAAATCTCTCCGACCGAGCCGGACCCGGAGAGATTTCCGACCGAATCGGACCCTAGCAGTCCGACCGAACGAGTATGATGCGCACGCATGCCATCGGACTCGATTCGGTCGGACTCCCATTGAAGTCAATGGGAGCCGGTCGTACAACGCGTACGCGGGCTCCCATTGACTCAATGGGTGCGAGGCGAACAAGGGCGCCCCCTACAGCGGGTACGCGTTGAAGCGGGTCACGCCGTACATGCACAGGTAGGGGGGACCCATGGGTCCCCCCTGTGTGCGACTCGTGTGGCTATGTGTACAGGGGGGTCCGACACGGACCCCCAAAGTCCGGCTCCGACTGCCCTTTGGAGCCAGACTGCGCGACTCGGTCGGACTGCTCGAGGCGCGCATCGTACTTACCCAGCCGGGGAACGTCTCCATTGCGCGGTGCGAGTCGTGTCCGTGCGAGTCGGTCGGAGCGGTCGGCTTACGCGAACGAGTCGGTCGGTGCGGTTGGGTCTCGCGAACGAGTCGGTCGGAGATTTCGCATCGTACTCGCTCGCCCGGATGCACGTACGAATCGGTCGGGAAACAGGGCTCTGAATCGGATCCGGTAAAGCCGAATCCGATTCGGAGCCCTACCGGCCGAGAACGGAATCGGCCCCTTAGTCTTTTAATATTATTAGTTTTTTACTTGTAAATAAGTTTTAATTGTGAAATTAATTTTTTTACAGTTTAATTTTAGCTGTGGGTTGTGGGGATTATAGGGGGAAAGTTTAGGAAGTTAATTAATTTTTATGAGTTTTAATTTGTTTTTTAAATAATAATATTTCTTTAATTGGTAGTTAATTATGTAAATTATTGAAGTACATTTTTTTAAAATTTAGATGTGGGTTTGAATTGTGTGGTGTTATAGGGTAGGAAATAAAAATAGTAAATTTATGTAATAATTAATGTTTTTGTTTCTAAATAATTTGTAATAAAAAATATTTATTTGATTGAAAATAATTTTTTCTTTTATTTAATATAATATTTGTAGGTATTTGTCATATATATTTAACATTATAATATGTTTTTTAAATTGTATATATTAAATAATTTGTATTTTAATTAACATATTTATATATTTTTTTATTTATTTTGTGTTTTTATATATTTTGGTTGTTGCTAATATTTTGTTTGTTTTTAATTTAGAACTGACTGGAGTGAGAATGTTAATTGTTACCCCTCCGCAATCCAACACTTTCCCTACTGTTGCATTGATTAGAGTGGGAATTGTAAATTTTTTCCCGCCACTATCCAACACTTTCCCTGCTGTTGCACTAACTGGAGTGGGAATGGTAATTTTTAACCCTCCGCTATCCAACACTATCCCTACAGTTGCTCTCATTGGAGTGAGAGTAGTAATTTTTACCCCTCTGCAATTCAACACTTTCCCTACTGCTACACTTATTGGAGTGGGAATAGTAATTTTTACCCCTCCACTATCCAAAACTTTCCCTATTGTTGCACTCACTGGAGTGGGAATAGTAACTTTTACCCCTCACTACCTAACACTTTCCCTACTGTTGCAAATATTGGAGTGGGAATAGTAATTTTTACCCCTCTGTAATTCAACACTTTCCCTACTGCTACACTTATTGGAGTCGGAATAGTAATCTTTACCCGTCCGCTGTCCAACACTTTCACTACTGTTACACTCACTGGAGTGACAATAGTAATTTTTAGCCCTCCGCTTTCCAGCACTTTCCCTATTGTTGTACTCACTGGAGTGGGGATAGTAATTTTTACCCCTCCGCTATCCAACACTTTCCCTATTGTTGTACTCACTGGAGTGGGGATAGTAATTTTACCCCTCCGCTATCCAACACTTTCCTTACTGTTGCACTGACTGGAGTGGAAATAGTAATTTTTACCCCTCCGCTATCCAACACTTTCCCTACTGTTGCACTGACTGGAGTGGGGAATTTAAGTTTAAAGATTTTTTAATAGTTTAATGTTTTAATATTATAATAGAATGTTTTTTTAAACTAGATTTTATATTTTATATAATATAATATATTTTATATTATTGATATATATATACATATATATATATATATATATATATATATATATATATATATATTTGTACATTTTTATATAGTTTAAAACTATAAAATAAATTAAAATTAATAGTTTGGTAATTGTTTTAAAGCAAATATATATATATATATATATGTTTTTTTAATTATTATGTATGTGTGTTTAACTTTTTTAATTAAGTTTATTTGTCATATTTGTTAACACGTATATTAAATCTACTTTATTTTTTAAGTTAGTTTTATCATTTATTATATTTAATATTTATTATTTTATTTTATATATATATATATATATATATATAAAAATCGATATTTTGTACAACTATATTTTTGACAGCGATATTTTTTTGTCCATATTTTTGTAATTACCTGTTTAAGTATAGGGAGTCGATATTTTTGCATTCTTTATTTTTTCAACGATATTATTTACTTCTATATTTTTTACATCGATATTCTGTCAGTGAACCGAATTTTAGACATGTAGCTCTTGTTAGCAGAGTTGTTTCCCACTAAGGAATTCCCAACTTCATCAAATAGATGATGAGAGGAAAGCATGAGTTGCCTGCTTCGTCATTGGAATCCTGAAATGAAACCCCTCACAAATTGGCCCTCATTTTGTGACTTCTATAATCCTGATAAGAGTTGTAATTCCTATTATCGTACATTTCGAAAATATGAGTTGTGTGTATTTTATCATAAAATCTGTACCCACTGTGTACATTTCAACAGTTGAAGCCTTTTAATATATTCCAAGGGGGAAATGCTATGAAAACTATTAGGACACCCCTTCACCCGTAGCCCTACGAGTAGATCACAGGGGGGGACCCAAGGGTCCCCCCTACACATGCCTGTACGGTGCGGGTTGCATAGACGCGCCCCCACTACAGGGGGCGCCCTTGTGCGCAACGTACCTCTTTCGTCAATGGGAGCCTGTGTACGCATCGTACAACACGCTCCCATTGACTTCAATGGTGGCTAAGAGCGACCGGTGTCGGTCAGCGCTTGTTCGCATCATACTCGGGCGCTCGGAGCCCCGGAGCACGAGTCGGTCGGAAAGCACTCCGGATCCGAGTCGGACGAAGAGCTTTCCTAGCGAGATCGGAATCGACCCCAGAGTGTTAAAAGGACATGTGGGATGGTAGTGCTCCAACAACTCTGTCACCTCCTCCCTCTGATCATTGGAAAGCCACTGGAGGTGATGTATAAGTCCAGTTGGAGTGCTGGTTCAAACCTAGTTTTTCACTGCTATAAGAGCAGTGAAAAACAAAATAGGGGTTCAAATCCAGTGCCAGAAGTAAAGGCTTCTAGTGGAAGTTACACACAGCAAGGGAAATTCTGTCTAGGCTATTCAGCCCCTCCAAAACAAAAGCAGGCAAAATAATTTGTTTTTATCCTTTGAGAGAGCAGGAGACAGTTTCTGGGATGTTCTGTAGAACTAGTCAGCCAGGTGCAGAATATATTCATCCCCTATCTCAACAAAAGACAAGATAGGCTGGGCCTGATTCACAAAGGTAAACTTACACTTTTTAATAAGTTTAGTACTGTTTTGGAATTCACAAACTACGAGTGAAATGTTATCACTAGTAATTTTAAGACTGCAGAGACTCCACACTTGTGGTAGATACTTCATTACTAGCAATAACATTACAATTGCAACTTTTGAATACCAAAACAGTAGTAAAAGTACAAAGTGCAACTTTACCTTTGTGAACGAGGCGCAGAATATTTCACAATGCTTCAACCTTCTTCCTTCCCACTCCCAACCTTACTGAACTTTACTTAATGTTAAGACTTTACTCGTATTGAGCACGTCGAAATTCTGAACAAAAGTACAAGCAAGAGCATTAGCTAAGTTCATGAAAGCTAGTAGAAAGCCTTTACAAATAACAGAAATGTGAACAAATTTACTGAGCAAGTGTGAAAAATCAGGTTGTTGGTTGGCTGGGAAGTGAGCCCTGGTCAAGCATCAGCCACAATCCTTTGCAGCGTGAACTACAAAAGTCCCTAAATTAACCTGTGCGTAACCCTGGGTAGCTTGGCACGAAAAGCAGTCAGATGCAACTTCTAGACAATGGGGCCGATTCCGATCTCGGCCGGTAGGGCTCCGAATCGGATTCGGCTTTACCGGATCCGATTCGGAGCCCTGTTTCCCGACCGATTCGTACGTGCGTCCGGGCGAGCGAATACGATGCAAAATCTCCGACCGACTCATTCGCGAGACCCAACCGCACCGACTGACTCGTTCGCGAAAGCCGACCGCTCCGACCGACTCACACGGACACGACTCGCACCGCGCAATGGAGACGTTCCCCGGCCGGGTAAGTACGATGCGCGCCTCGAGCAGTCCGACCGACTCGCGCCGTCCGGCTCAAAAGAGCAGTCGGAGCCGCACTTTGGGGGTCCGTGTCGGACCCCCCTGTATGCGTAGCCGCGCGAGTCGCACACAGGGGGGACCCATGGGTCCCCCCTACCTGTGCATGTACGGCGCGACCCGCTTCGACGCGTACCCGCTGTAGGGGGCGCCCTTGTTCGCCTCGCACCCATTGAGTCAATGGGAGCCCGCGTACGTGTTGTACGACCGGCTCCCATTGACTTCAATGGGAGTCCAACCGAATCGAGTCCGATAGCATGCGTGCGCATCGTACTCGTTCGGTCGGACTGCTAGGGTCCGATTCGGTCGGAAATCTCTCCGGGTCCTGCTCGGTCGGAGAGATTTCCGGCCCGAATCGGAATCGGCCCCAATGTGTAAAGTATTTATTCAGCACACAAACAGTACTAATGTAAAAACACAACACAAGAAAAATCCCACACCAATTTAGAAAAATAGAGTAAATTTGAAAAAATTATTTGACACCAAAACAACAAAAAACCAATTTGTAGCACCAAAGTTATGAATTTTAAAAGTTTTTAGTGAAAACTAGCCATCTAAAAGATCAAAGTGCCATCCACAGACATCTAGTTGCGTGAGACCGAGTCAAATTGAAAAAATATTTCCGTCTGCAATAGAGCATGGATGGGGTACAAAAAGTGGAGTAGTCCCAAACAGCGCATAGCAGAAATTTTGAGAAACATTTTCTGACAAGGTAAAGTTCAGCTGGCCATAGCTGCAGGCGGTGTCCAAGGAGCCTGCATCCTCATCGGGGCACCTTGGGTTGAAGCAGTTGTGGAATTTTCTTCATTAGGGCTGAGTATCTTTTCTGGAAGTCGAAAATCTCCAGTGGCATGAAGCAGGAGGCAGTAGCCGAAGACAGTTCGAGGGGCTTAGATACCCGTTTGGCAAAAGCCGCTGAGCAGGATTTGCTGCTGAAGAAAAGAACACAGCCGCAAAGTCAATCAGACCAGAGATGCACTTTGGACAGATAGGTGAGTTGGCAGATCCCAGTCTCCTTTCGATTCTCAGAGCAGTTTTTGGCCCAACATTTTTCAAGTCCTCAGCTTTGGATTTTGCCCATCTGGACACATTTCAGATTACAACGAGGGGTCCACTACAGGCAGGACACAACTTGGGGGCTCAGTAGTCACACTGGCTGGGTTCAAGTGTGGGTTCAAGACAGTAGGAGCCCTATGAGTTCCTGTGACTCTGTATATCATCAAATAGGACTAGGCTAAGGTTGTATACAAATGCAACATTGTATGGTTTCCGAGACAGCCAAGTAGGTCTTTACACGGGTCCAGAGCTGTAATGCAGTTCAGCTAGAACCCCTGCCGGACTCTCATGGGGCACTTCCGCTAATTGCAAGTGAATGCCTTAAGAGGGTAACCCCCCCCTCTCATACATAGTGCACCTTAGAGCGTGCAACACATTTGGTCTGAACACAAACTAAGTTTTAGATCTCACCACGCACATAATTTTAGGTCCTGAGGAAAGCCAGTACACATCTGAGGCCTGGCTGAAACATGTAGACCGTTTTTGGATGTAAGAGCCATTATTACTCTACGCGCATCCATTGCCTTGTTTTTATAACCGCCAGAGGCCCAACCATTAAAAATAAACCCTGTGGGTAATGGGACCACTGTACAGTTTTTAAATTCACCTTCACGTCACAGCACTGCACACTCAGTCAAGATACCTGCTCCGCTGTAAACCAGGCGTTGAAGCACACCAGGGACACAATCGGTGTCACCAGGTGGGCCCGATGATGAAGCATGCCACCAACTAGGTTGGTGGGTGAGGGCTTTCAAAAAAAGAAAAAAGCTTTTCTTTTTACAAAAACCATACAATGTTGCATTTGTATACAACCTTAGCCTAGTCCTATTTGATGATATACATTAAACTTTGGGGATAAGGACTAGTTCTCTAATCCTCTCTCTCCTTTTGATATTTAAATTCCTGTGACTCTGAACAGGAGGCCAGCAAACTAGTCCTTAGAATCACTCTGGTTGTCCTGGGGTCAGGTGAAGATGCAGGGCTCAACAGCAGGGGTGGCCTCTGAGCATTCAAGGCAGACTCCAGGCAGCATAGCAGTCCTTCCAGGTACAGCAAAGCAGTCTGGCAGATTGCACAGCAGGTCACAGCAGAAGGCAGTCCGCTGCGCGTCCTTCCACAGGTCCAGGAGTGAACTGAAGGTGGGTCTGATGGTCCTGTTTTTATACCTGGTGCCCTTCCTGTGGAAGATGGGAGATATTTCTAGAAAGTTTCTATGAAGTGCATGGAATTTCCTGATACCCCTGCCCTGGCTCCAAGATGGCTGCAGTGAGCATGTGGAGGTGATACATCCTTTGTGTGTAAGCAGAGCACAGCCTATTATGTTGCAAGTGGGGCTGTGCTTAGCTCAGCTCCCAATCTTGCCAGCAGATGTCCCATTCAGGTACACCTAATCCCTCTATTGTGTGACTCTGTGGGAGGAATTCACAAAGTCTGTCTGTTACATCCAGTCATGTGACCCAAGACAGGCTGCAGGCACAAAGGGCTAAAGCCAGGGAAAAGCTAACTTCCTAAAAGTAGCATTTTCAAAATTGTAAATACAAATCTGGCTTTACCATTAAATAAGTATTTCCATTACAATTTCATACACACCAATAATTTACTGGCAACCTGGTCCCAATCAAACGTTAGCCCTTATTAATATTATAAAGCAATACAATGTTATTCTAAGGGAAAGGTAAGCCTCACAGTAGTGAAAAACGATTTTTAGGAGTTTTTCACTACCAGGACATATAAAACTCAAAAGTATATGTTAAAACATTTAATTACTATTCACCCTGCCCTATGGGATACCTAGTACCTACCTTAGGGGTGAGTTATATGCAATAAAAGGGGAGTTTAAGGCTTGGCAAGGGGGTTATATTGGCAAGTTGAATTGAAAGTTTAAAACTGCATTCAGGCTGCAATGGCAGGCCTGGGACATGTTTGAAGGTGCTACTTAAGTGGGTGCCACCATACGTGCTGCAGGCACACTAGTAGCATTTAATTTACAGGCCCTGGGTATATGGTACATGTTAGAAATGGGGTCTCTATTTGGTAGAGGTAGGTACCTTTGTCCAAATAGGGACCCTTGCTTCTAGTCAGGGTAAGGGGGATACATTAGATAAACCCTCCTCACCCCCTGGGTAGCTTGGCACGATCAGACAGACTTATCCCAAAGGCAATGTGTAAAGTATTTGTACTCAAATACACAGTAATACAGTGATAACACCACAAATGAACACTACATCAGTTTAGGAAAAATAAAGTATCTTTATCTAAACTCAACAAGACCAAAATGACAAAAATCCAACATACAGTTAAAAAGATATGACTTTAGAACAGTTATTGAAAAAATAAAGCTTGTAGAAAACAAATAGCTCCACCTGGGGCAATTGCAACGTCGTGACAGCAATAAATTCAAAGTACAGCTCCGATCAAGAGGAGCGCGGCATCGGGCACGGAGTCACACTGACCCCCAAACCAACAGTACCTTGGAAACGAAGTCTATGACAATGCACGGAGTCGTGGAGGTGAGTCATCGGTGCTGAGGTCGAGGCCGGCTTCCTGGCAGCCACGGGGGTGTTATATGGCCATTAGGGTCATTGTCGACATTGCTAAGTTAGCATGAGCACGGCTGCCATGATGCTGCTTTTGCGCACGTTACTACATGACTTTTTTGCAAGACTCTGTTTGTGCCTTTCACATGAGAACTGTCTGCTTTCTGTGTTCTCTGCCTGTTACTGGAGTTTAGTCTGAACAAGATTTGCAAGGTCTATAAACAATGCCCCTTGTTATTCTGTTCTGGTCAGTCCCTAGCATCTAGACAAAACATGCTAACACAGCTGCGCTACTGGAAACTCGTGCTTTGATATTACAGGGATGCATGTTGTTCTGACACGCACTTCGAGAGGGTCCTTTCCAGGGAGAAGAGCTATGCGGTTCCTATGATGTAAAGCTTCCATCTAGGCACTAAGGTATGGGGTCTGCTGACAAAGCCCAGAGATCTTCTTTTATATAATAAACATCACCTTACTAAGGGGAGGGTGGTTAGGCCTTATAGTCCTTTTCCACTGTCTATATATAATGACATCCCCTTTATATTCTATGGAATTGTAACAATGCTAATTGTTCTAGGTTTATGCATTTCGCTGCTAGTAGTGGCTCAGTATACTGCATTACAGAGCACAATAGTTAAAATAAACATTTTAATCTATAACAGTGACTCTGACCATTCTTATTGTGGACAAGTGTGAGTGAGCAAAAGGGTATGTCTTGCTACTGCGATTCCTGAGAGAGTGGGGAGTGTTGTGTTCTGGGTTGTCTAATCATTTGTAGCTTCGTGATTTTGGAGGAGAGCGAATGAGACACTATAGCTAGTCGGTTTTGGGATTTTGGGTACTAAGGTGGTAGGTTGGTACATCCCTATACACCGAAGTCCTGTTTCCTGCGCATAGTTCTGTGTAGGTGCAAAATCCCCACAACAGGGCAGGCGAGGTATCATTTCCGCGAGGAGTCGGCATGTTGAGTCTAGGACAGGTGAAGACGCTTGCATAGGCAGTGAGGCGTCAGTTCAGGTGACAATGCGAAGTCGGCGAGCTCGTGGAGTCACCCTCGGCGGTTATCGGCACTGCTATAACAGGATGCAGGTGCTGGCGATGACGTAGTCAGTGCGAGCGCTGGCGTCGGGCATGGCTGATAACTGCAAGCGTGAGCTGGCATCGAAGGGCGTCGGTGCTGTGGTGCAGTCCGGGCGGTGCGTCGTTCACTTCACGAGCAGTGCCCCGGGCCTCGGTGCAGGCCGCGGCGTTACAGCGGTGTCGCTGACGGTGTTGGAAACAGGTTTTCTTGCTTCTTTTAAGGTTTCTTCCAGCTCCCAACAGCAGGAAAAACCTCCAGAGGCCCAAAAATGGAATAGGCACCTCCTTGCAGGTCAGAACACTCAGCAAGAGGGTTCAGGGAAGCTGGGGGTGAAGTCTTTTGTCCCTGAGACTTCAGAACAGGAGTCCAGCAAACTTCAGGCCCTTGGAGATCTTCTTCAAGCAGGTTCAAAGCAAAGTTCCAGTCTTTATCCTCTCCTTGGCAGAAACAGCAACTGCAGGCCAACCCCACACAGCACACAGCAGAGGGGCAGTACTCCTCCTTACAGCTCTTCAGCTTTTCTCCTTGGCAAAGGTTCCTCTTGAGTCCAGAAGTAATTTAAATCTCTGGGGTTTTAGGTCTAATACTTATACCCCAAAATGTCTTTGTTCTCTTTGTGCAAGGGTCTCTGAGCCCAGTCCAAACCAGTTCTGTCCTCACTGGTGCAGTATGACCACAGGGGGTGGAAACAGCATTGTGCAAGGGAGACACGCCCTATTCAGGTGCAAAGAAATCTCCTCCCACTACTCAAATTCAGCCAAGGTCTATTCAGCCCAGCTCTGAGTCATCCAGGAAGGGCCAGGCACCCCCCTCTCCCCCCAGTGGCTGTCTACAGTGAATGCACACTCCCAGCCCCTGTTACTCCAAAACCAGACAGTCAATACACAAACAGGCAGAGGCACACAGAATGGTTAAATAAGAAAATGCCTACTTTCTAAAATTGGCATTTTCAAACACAGAATTTAAAAACCATCTTTACTAAAAGATGTGTTATTAAATTCTGAGTTCAGAGAGCCTAAACTTTATTTCTCTATCTTGTCCCAATGGGATGTTATACTTGTAAGATGTTACAAAGCATTTCCCATTCTATCCTATGGGGAAAGATAGCCTTTCAATAGTGAAAAATAAAATTGGCATTATTTCACTATCAGGACATGTCACACACACCAGTACATGTCCTACCTTTCACATACACTGCACCCTGCCCAGGGGGGTACCTTGGGCCTTCCATAGGGGTGCCTGATATGTAAGAAAAGGGAAGGTTACGGCCTGGCAAGTGGGTGCACTTGCCAAGTCGACATGGCAGTTAAC
This sequence comes from Calotriton arnoldi, assembly GCA_963921515.1. Taxonomy (NCBI): domain Eukaryota; kingdom Metazoa; phylum Chordata; class Amphibia; order Caudata; family Salamandridae; genus Calotriton; species Calotriton arnoldi. The sequence continues at coordinate 93,868 of CAWUFW010011388.1, forward strand.
AAACTGCGCACAGACACTGCAGTGGCAGGTCTGAGTTACCTTTTCAGGGCTACTCATGTGGGTGGCACAATCAGGGCTGCAGGCCCACTAGTAGCATTTGATGTACAGGCCCTGGCACACTTCAGTGCACTTTACTAGGGACTTACCAATAAATCAAATATGCCAATCCGGGAGAACCAATTGTAATCATAATTTACACAGGAGCACTTGCACTTTGACACTTATCAGCAGTGGCAAAGTGCCCAAAGCATCTAAGCCAGCAAAAACGGAATCCAGCACAGCATCAAAAATACAGGAGGTAGAGGCAAAAAGTCAGGGGAAACCACACCAAAGATGCCAAGTGTAACAGTACACCACTCTACAAGAGACTTACAAGCAAATTAAATATGCCAATCAGGTGTAAGTCAATCAAACCATTTTTAGAGGAGTAAGCACAAGCACTTTAACACTGGTTAGCAGTGGTAAAGTGCACAGAGTCATAAGGCCAACAAAAACGATTATCAGAAAACAAATGGAGGTAAGTAGGCAAAATGATTGGGGGAAGACCACCCCAAGCGCACATGGCTAACAAGAAGCCAGTTTGCAAAACTCACATATCAAGTGCCACAGTTTGTCTCACCGCTCCTTGAAGATCGGCACATCCGATGACCACTGTTAGAATGAGCAGAAAATCATTGTGGTTACAGACTAATATAGCAAAACCAAAGGTGATGATGGACGGAGTGTTGAACATTGCAAGCACTTACCCCCAGTCAACTGATCTGGGTTTAATCCATCATCATTCTTTAGCTCACTCCGCCACCCCAGTTCAGACATGGCCATATGCAAATCAGTCTGAACCTGTGCCTCATGGGAACAGTCCAGCCAGAACTGCCAAGCCATGTCTTCCCTGGACCGGAAACAAGCATCCTGGGACTGGTTTCTGGCTTACAGCCATCATCAGCCAGGCTATCTTGAATCCAGTGGCAAAGTGAGCAAGGGACCCACGTCTGGGCATACCCTGCCAACTTAGGGCTAACATAGCAAAACCAAAGGGGATGATGGACGGAGTGTTGAACATTGCAAGCACTCACCCCCAGTCAACTGATCTGGGTTTAATCCATCATCATTCTTTAGCTCACTCCGCCACCCCAGTTCAGACATGGCCATATGCAAATCAGTCTGACCCTGTGCCTCATGGGAACAGTCCAGCCCGAACTGCCAAGCCATGTCTTCCCTGGACCGGAAACAAGCATCCCGGGACCGGTTTCTGGCTTACAGCCGTCATCAGCCAGGCTATCTTGAATCCAGTGGCAAAGTGAGCAAGGGACCCACGTCTGGGCATACCCTGCCAACTTAGGGCGAACATAGCAAAACCAAAGGGGATGATGGACGGAGTGTTGAACATTGCAAGCACTCACCCCCAGTCAACTGATCTGGATTTAATCCATCATCATTCTTTAGCTCACTCCGCCACCCCAGTTCAGACATGGCCATATGCAAATCAGTCTGACCCTGTGCCTCATGGGAACAGTCCAGCCCGAACTGCCAAGCCATGTCTTCCCTGGACTGGAAACAAGCATCCCGGGACTGGTTTCTGGCTTACAGCCGTCATCAGCCAGGCTATCTTGAATCCAGTGGCAAAGTGAGCAAGGGACCCACGTCTGGGCATACCCTGCCAACTTAGGGCAAACATAGCAAAACCAAAGGGGATGATGGACGGAGTGTTGAACATTGCAAGCACTCACCCCCAGTCAACTGATCTGGGTTTAATCCATCATCATTCTTTAGCTCACTCCGCCACCCCAGTTCAGACATGGCCATATGCAAATCAGTCTGACCCTGTGCCTCATGGGAACAGTCCAGCCCGAACTGCCAAGCCATGTCTTCCCTGGACCGGAAACAAGCATCCTGGGACCAGTTTCTGGCTTACAGCCATCATCAGCCAGACTATCTTGAATCCAGTGGCAAAGTGAGCAAGGGACCCACGTCTGGGCATACCCTGCCAACTTGGGTGAACATAGCAAAACCAAAGGGGATGATGGACGGAGTGTTGAACATTGCAAGCACTCACCCCCAGTCAACTGATCTGGGTTTAATCCATCATCATTCTTTAGCTCACTCCGCCACCCCAGTTCAGACATGGCCATATGCAAATCAGTCTGACCCTGTGCCTCATGGGAACAGTCCAGCCCGAACTGCCAAGCCATGTCTTCCCTGGACTGGAAACAAGCATCCCGGGACCGGTTTCTGGCTTACAGCCGTCATCAGCCAGGCTATCTTGAATCCAGTGGCAAAGTGAGCAAGGGACCCACGTCTGGGCATACCCTGCCAACTTAGGGCAAACATAGCAAAATCAAAGGGGATGATGGACGGAGTGTTGAATATTGCAAGCACTCAACCCCAGTCAACTGATCTGGATTTAATCCATCATCATTCTTTAGCTCACTCTGCCACCCCAGTTCAGACATGGCCATATGCAAATCAGTCTCACCCTGTGCCTCATGGGAACAGTCCAGCCCGAACTGCCAAGCCATGTCTTCCCTGGACTGGAAACAAGCATCCCGGGACCGGTTTCTGGCTTACAGCCATCATCAGCCAGGCTATCTTGAATCCAGTGGCAAAGTGAGCAAGGGACCCACGTCTGGGCATACCCTGCCAACTTAGGGCGAACATAGCAAAACCAAAGGGGATGATGTACGGAGTGTTGAACATTACAAGCACTCACCCCAGTCAACTGATCTGGGTTTAATCCATCATCATTCTTTAGCTCACTCCGCCACCCCAGTTCAGACATGGCCATATGCAAACCAGTCTGACCCTGTGCCTCATGGGAACAGTCCAGCCCGAACTGGACTGTTCCCATGAGGCACAGGGTCAGACTGATTTGCATATGGCCATGTCTGAAGTGGGGTGGCGGAGTGAGCTAAAGAATGATGATGGATTAAACCCAGATCAGTTGACTGGGGGTGAGTGCTTGCAATGTTCAACACTCCGTCCATCATCCCCTTTAGTTTTGCTACAGACTAAGGGGCCGATTACGATGGCGGGCGGATCGCCACCGCCGTGCCGGCGGTGGCTTCCGCCGGCTTGTCGGGTGCTGTTTTGCCTACCACGGTCGCGATTCCCCGACCGCCATATTACCATGGGCAGACATAGTCCAAATCCCTACCGCCGCGGTGTTTTTAGTTCCACCAGTAGTTTGGTTCCACGATGAGGGCGGACGTAGCCAATAGCGGGAGACCGCCGTGCGGAATGACGTGTAGACCGCCGTCCGAATCACAATGCCTCAAATAGGCAATCGAACCGCAACGGAGAAACCACCCATTGAAACACGGCGGAAGCAATACTGCGGAGGAAAACGGGAATCACAGACAACTCCACGCGTTCGCTACCGCTATGGATCCTGCTCTACAAGCCCTACCGCTGCTGTTCCTGATCCACGATCAACAAAGACGACGCCGCCGTCGACAACACTGCAGGTACGTCAATGACACACATCCGCATACAACACCAACACACAACACCTGACCTGTAAATGGCCTCCTGTCCACAATAGACATTCTGTTGGTCACAGGACCATATCCACCAGTGTCTTCATAAGGTGCTGCAAATCGTGAAACCACACCTCCGCATCGGGGTCATCCATCAACAACGTCATCACCGCATTATCCTGGTCACGTCACTGCAGCGGTGAAGACGCGGAAAAGTTCTGCACAATCTAGTAGGCAGGTCCAGCGGCACGCATGGGCAGTCTCAGGGATGTGTAAGGATTGTGTTGGCCCTGGGCCAAATGTATATTGTGTGCCTCTGTTGGTAGCAGCTGTCATTACCTGATACCATCACAGCTCCTACCATCCCACCCTGTTCAACATCAAAATGTGTGCCCATCTGATATTCAGGGATAGTGATGTATGTGAACAAGTTCATAGGTGTATGGTGGCAAAACAACACCTGCATAGTAATGCCAAATAGGTGCTTGTGGTGTTAAACCCCCTTCCTGCTAGTGCCAAGATGAGTAATAGGGGGCAAAACAACACCTGCATAGTAATGCCAAATAGGTGCTTGTGGTGTTAAACCCCCTTCCTGCGACTGCCAAGATGAGTATTAGGGGGCAAACCCCACCTGCATAGTAATGCCAAAAAGGTGCTTGTGGTGTTAAACCCCCTTCCTTCCACTGCCAAGATGAGTATTAGGGGGCAAACCCCACCTGCATAGTAATGCCAAAAAGGTGCTTGTGGTGTTAAACCCCCTTTATGCTAGTGCCAAGATGAGTATTAGGGGGCAAACCCCACCTGGAACATACACGTGTGTAGTTGGCATGTTCAGGGCCACATACACCTCAACACCACTGACAAGGACAGGCCAAGCACACTGTGTGACCACTCAACTGCACACATCCAAATATACCCATGTGAGTATGAAGACAGGCCTACACAAGATTACCACACACACACTGCTGTTCACACATCCAAACACATCACACAGACATCACCAACCTTGGACACCCTGCAAGTTAGACTGTGTGTAGAATTCACCTCTGTTGTGGTATAGCCCCCTAACATGACATGTGTACAATTATACTAAAATCAACAGCGAATGATGATTGCAAGAGTACATCAACACCAACAAACATCATTGCACCCCCAAACCTCAGGGCCTGATTCACAGAACTAACTTACGTCAAAAACGTAAACGTAAACGTAAAGTTAGTACTTTTTAGGTATTCACAGAATACACTTACTCATTTTGGTATTCACAGAATGAACTTACTCATTTTGGTATTCACCGAATAGTACTAACTTTACGTTTACGTTTACGTTTTTGACGTAAGTTAGTTCTGTGAATCAGGCCCTCAGAGTCAAGCAGACCAAAAGTGTGTGTTACGTTTGCCAAACAATGACAAAGTGAATGATGTAAATGGCAATGTGGAAGTACCATGCAGAGCATGTGGCACATTTATCCATACCCACACATTAAAATGTTTAATTAAGCAAGGGCAGTAACAAACTATACGACAGGAGTAACAGTGTTTATTGCAAAATATCCTGATAGGCACAAAAATTCAAACAAATAAAAGGCCATTGGCCAGTCCACAGTTCAAACAATGCACATGTGTGCATGAAAATGTTTACAGTGAATGTGTAACACCGTACACTGCCATGTGAATGACCAAAGCACCGGGGATATCAAAGCTCAGTCCAGGCACCGCTGTGGGAGAGATGGGTATGGGAGGGGGTCTTTGCCTCAGACTTGCCTGTCAGTTGGACTGGGAGGTGGCTGATTGTCATGGCCAGTGGCGGAACTGGACCTGAGAGAGAGAGGATCATCAGAGTCAGAAGCAGTAGTGGCTGTGGCAGGCGTAGGGCTGCTTGGACCGGGTGGCATGGTGGCACGTGGAGGCGGAGAGATGGTGCCGTGAGACACAGAGGCAGTAGTGGCTGTGGCAGGTGTAGGACTGCTCGGACCGGGTGGCATGGTGGCCCGTGGAGGCAGAGAGATGCTGCTGTGAGACACAGTGGGTGAGGGTGAATGTTGAGGGCTGCCTCTAGACTTCTTGGGTATCCGATATTGCAGAACTGTCTTGGGATTAGTGGGAAGTGTGGCCGGCACAACAGAGTCCCTCTCCACCAAAGGTGTAACAGGTACAGGTGACCCTCCTTGTGGGGATTTGCTGGATATGGACTTAGCCTTGGTTTTTGCTTGCCTTTTGCCCTCCATCCCCTGTAGTCCTGGTGAACCCCTCACATTGCTCTCCTGACCAAGCTTCACAGGGGTGTGAGTGGGAGTAGAGGTCCTGGGTGAAGCAGTCTTAGGGATCTTTTTGGGCTTTTCCTTTAGAGGCACCAGCACCACAGCAGGCATGCCAACTGTTTGTCTGTCAGTTGGAGCAGTTGTGTGGGTGGGAGGCTCTTGTGATGGGTGTAATCGTGTGGACCGTGAGCTAGAGGCCTGCTTCTTTGCCTGATGCCCCTTAGTGTCATGTGAAGGTCTTTTTTCTTTGCGTCCCTGTGTGCCTGTGTTTATTTTTGGGGATGGTGTCTGTGGTCTGGCACGCTTGGAGCGCTGCTGTCGTGTGCTGCGTGTCGACGACTTGGGGCCTGAGGGCTCAGTTGTGTGGTCACTCTCCTCAGGGGTTGCCACTGGCAGGGTGGTTGTTGAAGGCATTGGGGCTGGACTTGGATGCTGTGATAGCTGAATAGCTGCCGTCACGGTGGAGGACAAATCCTGGACAGTCCTGTGTAGCCCACCCACGTCTGAATGAATGCCCTCCATAAATGCCAGAACCTGTCCCAACTTCTTGTCCTGATCCTGGAAAGCATTTAGGAGAGCTGTCTGACCCACAAACAGCTGGCACAAGAGTTCTACCGCCTCAACACTGAGGGCATCAGGGGAGACAGGGGCAGCGGTGCCTGGGGTGAAGGCGACTCTACCCTTAACAGCCCTGCGGGCACGGACAGCACTAGTGGTAGTAGCCAGGATGGTGGGCACTGGCCGATGTGTGGTGGAGGAAGAGGCAGCATTGTCACTCCCTGTGACCACCATTGTCGCTGACTCCCCACTGGAGTCAGATGATGTTGAGGTTGGGCTTTCTGCACGCGAGTCCTCAAGGACACTCCTGTCCCCCTCCGAGGTGCTGGTCACCTCAGTGTCAGTGATCTCATGGCTATCATGCGTGCCACATGCTTCAGCACTGGTGTCCGTCTCATGGCCTTCCGTGCACTCGGTAGATGCTGCAATGGACAGAGACATAGGTTCAGTACAGTGCCATACACACAAACATCAAATGCAAGCACAGCACTAAACTAGATAATGACAACCCCAAGTTGCACAACACCCTGTGCAGTCTGCATGTGCAACAATCATGCTAAACACAGAAGATGCATGGAAATATGCATTGTTTACATCAATGAGCCATGTGAGGTTCACATAGGCAAATAGCAGGTCCCTGCCTCCTTGTAATCCAACATAAACATCTCTGCAAGCATACCCACATGCCTGTATGTGAGAGAGGCATACATCTCAGCATGTTGCCTCTGTCACATATGGAGTCACTGTAAGGGGACAACACAGATACAGATTCAAATTTGTACTTTAGAATGTCCATGAGCTACTGATGTCTAACAAGTTGAGCAATTCATCATGCAGACTGTTGCACGTTGGTGTCAGATGTGTAGTTCACACCATTTACAAGTCCTGCAGTGCACACATCGTTAAATGCACACTGACATGATGCACACTGCCTGGTGATGTCCATGACACCCAGAATGCAGAAGATGTCATAAGGCCACATCTCATCATGCAATGTCAAGGGCCATTGTATGAAACACATGATAAAGTCCATCTAGGGAAAATACATGACACCTGCACTCAACACATAGGCCACTGAGAAGTATTTCATCAAAATTGACACATCAGCAAGATCAGCAATGGCTCCCGGTTGCCATTCATGCAGTCACTCACACCCAAAGTCAGCCTACGCAGAATACTCACCACTAACTCCCTGCTGATGGTCCCTCAAACGTTCATACAGCTCTGGCTGTGTCACAGATGCGGGACATTAGTGGAGTCATGGTTCGGCGCGCCAACCTGCCACTTCGAGGGAGCAGCCCCACCGTCATCTCTGCCACGGTCTTGCTCAGACGGGAGATGTCGTCCCACCTCTTGTGGCAGTGTGTGTGCCGTCTGTTGGATACACCCAGAGCCCGCACCTTCCGTGCAATGTTCTTCCATGTGGCCTTACACTGGTGGACCTTCAGCTGCAGGCATGGGAGACAAGAAAAGGAAGTATCAGAGACCCTGTGTCATTCACACTGTGTGTCAGTACAGGAGAACATAAATGCATGGCACACAAATCGCTACATCTTCATCAGAGGCTATACAGCATGACACATAGTACATGTTCATTACAATACTACATAGAAATGAATGCATGTATGACGCGGCACACAGTACATGGCCATCTCATACACATGCACAATGGCAGCACAGACAGCTAGGTGCAGAAGGCCCTCATCTGTGATGCAGTATGTGAGTGAGCATGACATGCAATACAGTGCTAATGAAGTGTAGTGGCAGACTCACTGTGTCCACCACTACACACCCCTCAATGCCCTTGGCCTGTGAATGGCTCAATGCATTTTTCAGGAAACATATTGGGACATAATCTGAATTATCACGCCCTTCTCACAATGTTAAGTCCTCTATTGTGCAATTCTCAGGACTATGATGGCTCAGTGAGTATTAGGTGTGTGGACTAAACACATGTTTGACTCAGTCCAGTTAGGCATGGCTCAGAGTAACATTGGACAGTGTCTGTGCAGGCCAGAGGAACTCACACTGCGGTTCAACATGGTCCCTCAGATAAATCACATGGATGTACAGCATGAGAGGGTGAAAAGTGCCAACACATGCGAGACTGAACACATGTTCAAATCAATGTAAGGATGATATCTATTACTTACATTGATGTGAAGTGTCATAGTTGCATTAACATCAAGTGGGTTCCACTCATGCATTGGACTATTGTGCATGATGCTCACATCAACATAGTGCACTTAAGAAATATACAACACACATAAGTCATTGTTCCATTCCAATATACATTTCAACAGTCACATATGAGGTTGTGAAGAGTGAGTGGACAGTTACATCACATGGCACAGTAAAAATTAGTCCCGACTTGTACTGTTTCAAAACACCATCGTATCTGTGTGGCTGTTTAAACAATGCATGTCTCCCCTACCTTCAATCAACTTATGTATGTGTGGAAATAAGCCTACAGACACCATTGACATGAAGTTAGCATGCATGGCAGTGTAACACACATTTACATCACCTAGTCTCAGACCAACATGTTTATTAAGTTTGTGCAAGAATGGCTGTAGGAGTGTCCATTTTCTACACATAATCAAATGCAATTTCCACAGAACATGTATGGAGCATGCCATGGTAACTATTAGGATACCTGTACATCGACTTGCACTCACAGGCACATACTACTGCACAGCAACATCATGGTATCATTTTGATCACTCTCACACTTGGAATCAGGAACACTTACCAGTACATCTGGTGCACCAAAAAGCCTCCCATACTATGCAAGGACCTCGTCCACCAGAAGCTCCAGCTCCTCTGTAGTGAAGGGACGGGCCCTGACATTCTCTGTTCTTGCCATCACTGGGTCCAGGATACTGAAAAATATGCAGTTGTAGAGGAATGGCAGTCAGCAGTGTCTGAATGCATGTGAAATGTGTGGCTCTCCCCCAGAGATTTATAGGCCCCTGGGGTGGTATCAGTGGCAGTCAGCTGCTGCAATTGGTCCACCTGGCTGGCATCTTTCAAGTGTGGCCAATGAGCGGACCCGCGGTGGCAGTGCACGCCTACTGCGGTTTTCAAAGTAGCATTTCACTACCGCGATCGCGGTTCCCATTGTCTGCAATGGCATTGGTGGTGTCACACCGCGGAGGCCAGGCGGTCGCTTCCGCTATGCTGCATCTTTCAAGTGTAGCCAATGAGTGGACCCGCGGTGGCGGTGCACGCCTACCACGGTTTCCAAAGTAGCATTTCACTACCGCGATCGCGGTTTCCATTGTCTGCAATGGCATTGGTGGTGTCACGGGTAGAGAGAAATAAAAGAGAAACCCTGTGACCTAAATAGGGACGGGGTGATTTACAGTAAAACAAAAAAATAGTCCCTGCTCATTTGTTCATCCTCACTCTTATTAAGTTCATATGTGATTTCAGGCATTCAAAACATTTTACATTAGACATTTATTTTGTTAAAACATTTGTCAATAACTCCACAGTTTAAAATATATGCATAAAGATTAAAATATACTCCAACAACAACTATTTCCTTAAAATTTTGACTTAGTCAGTTTTATTCAGCATCCAAGGTTAAAATGTTTTGCAATAAACATCATATACAATCTTTCGTACAAAAAAGGGCTACAATACCTACACAGTAAAAGTGTAATCAATACACAGTTTATACACAGTAAAAATAGCAATTTATCAAATATAAAAATACGAAAACGAAAAACAGTCGACGCGGCGTTTCGGTGTATTGTGTATTCTATCACCTTCTTCAGGACACAGTTTTCGACAGACGTAAACTTTTTATTAAAAAAGGAAAACATATAAGACATATAATAGATTAGTGTTTGGAGTACCTATGACATTTAAATCTTTCAAAAAATATTACATCATGCACATAACCTTTGCAGTTAGTTGTTGATCTCCTGTTGAACAGAGGTCATATGGTAATTGAGTTGCACGCAACAAGCTTGAGGTTAGACAATTGTTTGAGACATTTGATACAACAAACACTTTACAATGCAATTACTTTGTATGCCTGCTATATACTGTGCACCATGCCATGACGTTGAGGTGCATACCATAGTAGTCCATGGTGTCCGTTGTGAATTGAAACTTGGTGCAGTGTACAGATAGTGTAACTACACGGACATGTCCTCATCTACCTAATTGCGTGACATCAACTTTCTGTTGTGCGTCTTTTCATTTAGCTGTTCATGTAATCTATTTCAACAGAGCTAGAAGGAACCATTGTCATGTTATACATAGCTTTGGAATCACATGTACTTTCCTTTTTTTTCATGTAGACCATGCATGTTTGGTGTTGAGATGGCACTTCCACATTGCATTCTCTGCTGTGCATGATTGTGGGATGCATTTGTTTCACTTGTGACTTGGTGAGTATGAGTTCAAAATATGTGACAGTTACGTGCACTTAGATGTCTGCACACTTGATGTGGCATTTAAAACTATGCCAAGTTGGCTGACATGTTAGTGCTGATGTGGTTATGTGGCTTCATGCATTTAGAAAAGGATGGCGGTGTGCATGCAGTCACTACCTACGTGTAAGTTTTGGGAGAGCAATGTGATAGCTGCCCCATGCTTGTGGGTGTGGGGAATGCTCCATCCTGCTCAGCTGTGGGACAAGGGGGCCTGTTGGGAGCTGTAGTGCAGACTTCCCAGCCACAAAGACCCTTCCCTGTTGAGATGGCTACCTACCTGTAAGGTTACACATTGGAGGGAAATGGCTGCCCCATGCTTGTGGGTGTGGGGAATGCTCCATCCTGCTCAGCTGTAGGACAAGGGGGCCTGTTGGGAGTTGTAGTGCAGACTTCCCAGCCACAAATACCCCTCCCTGTTGAGATGGCTACCTACCTGTAAGGTTACACATTGGAGGGAAATGGCTGCCCCATGCTTGTGGGTGTGGGGAATGCTCCATCCTGCTCAGCTGTGGGACAAGGGGGCCTGTTGGGAGTTGTAGTGCAGACTTCCCAGCCACAAAGACCTCTCCCTGTTGAGATGGCTACTTACCTGTAAGGTTACACATTGGAGGAAATGGCTGCCCCATGCTTGGGGTGTGGGGAATGCTCCATCCTGCTCAGCTGTGGGACAAGGGGGCCTGTTGGGAGTTGTAGTGCTGGCTGCCTGTACATGTGCCCCCATGTAAATATTGTTATGTACCTTTGTGGTGAATGAGAGGGAGTTATTGTGGGATCTGTGAGACATGTTTGGGGGAGTGTGGTGGACATGAGTACATTTGGGCCTAGGAGGTGTTGCTTTTTAGTTGTGCAAGCTACTACATAGCAGTGTTATGGCAGACTTTTGTTGGTACTTACCAGCCTCCATTCCCCCTCAATTCCAGTGCAACTCTCTGGGTGCAGTATGCCAAGCACCTTCTCCTCCCATGCGTTGAATGTTCTTGGTGGAATGGGAGGGCCACTGCCAGTCCGGTTTGCCAGCTCACGGTTCTTGCTGTTCTTCTCCTTGACCTTGCTCTTGAGGTCAGTCCACCTCTTCCTGATCTCCTTCCTGTTGCGTGGAACTTGCCCTACAGCATTGACTCTGTCAACTATCCTTTGCCACATTTGATTTTGCCTGGCTGCTGGGGTCTGTTGGACCCTGCTTCCTAAAATATATGGGTCAACTCTTATAATCTCATCCACCAGGACTGACAACTCACCATCAGTGAATTTGGGCATCTTCTGTGTCATGGTGTATGATGTGCTGAGTGGTTAAGAGTGCAGGTGTGAAGGTGGTGGTGGTGATGTGTGTGGTGTGTGTGTGTTTGTGATGGTGTGATGTGTGCAGTGTTGCCTATCCTTTGTGTGGTATTGTTGGGCCCTTCAATTCTGGAGTTGTGCAAAGAATTGTGGTCATGCAGGGGCTGGTTTTATGCTCTGCTATGTGGGTGGGTCCAAACGGAGTATTCATGTCAGGTGTGTTGTCTGTGTTGAGCTGGGATTTGTAGTTTTTATTTGCATGGGGCATGTGTCAATGGGGTGTGTTAGCTGTTTTTATTGGCTGAGCCAGATACACAGCCACATTTGGTAGTTTTGTGGTGTAGTTGCTTTCGACCGCCATTACTATTTCCGCGCGACCGCCGCGGTCGGACTGCAATAGTCCTTCCTCCGGCTCTCCCATTCATCATTGATGACAATCGCGGCGGTCGGAAACAAGCAGTCATACCGCAGGCACTGCGGTAACATCATAATTGCACTCGTGGAAATTCCGCTTGTGTATCGGCGGTTTGTGAGCTTTCCGCAGTGAATCCGACCGCCGTGGACGGAATTTCGCCTTTTCCGCACGTGCCCGGCGGTGTTTCTTGGAATCCGACCGCGGCGGTCGGATTTTTCCAGCAGTGCATCGTAATGTGATCGGCGGTGGTGCCGCAGGCCATGCGGGCGGTCTTTTCCCATTGCCACGGCGGTCAGAATGGTTTTCCGACCGCCATCGTAATCGGCCCCTAATATAGCCAAGAATCAACATTTTTTGCTTCACAATGTTAGGTACTTTTGCTAATGTTGTGAATTAGTAAAATATTTAACACATTTGTGAGAAAAAACTCTCTCGATTAGTGGCTTCACCCCATTTTTGCTGACGGGTTTGACTGTTACTGCTGCATGTTCCCAGTGTATGTGCTCTGACCCCAAAAAGATGATAAAGTTTGCTAATCACCAAATTTCTTATTTAACTTTCCAGTAAGGCCATAATGTATAGTGCACAAAAAAATAAAACGCATTTACAGTTACATGTCACCCATGGAGTGTAGCACTTATTCTGCTTTCCTCTAGGTTGAGAAAGGAAAGAGTGGTTTCAGGTCTATGTGTGTAGTCTGACTGCTGCTGCCTTCAAAGCTGCAGGTACACCTCTCAAAATAACCCTTTTCACAGGAAGAAAGCCTAGTTTTAATTATTAAACAAGTTTCTTTTAAGTAGGCTGTATAGCCCAAAAGTAGAATATGTAAGGATTCATTTTGCAATGTTCTTGCAGTGACTAGACCGTCAAAGCTAACACTGTTAGAGTGTTGTAGCTGATCCTGTCTTAAGTGAAATTAAAATACTATTTTTGCTAACTGTGATTTAATATAATCGACAGAAACAATTCAACCACTGTTTTTAGTAATGATTAAAAATACAATTCAATTGTGAAGTTGGATTTTTGATACATATATAGGAAAAGAAACTCGTAAAAAAGTTGAATTGTGGCTGAAGCCTCAGTAAGCTAAGAAGCATTAACCTGCGAGCAGGTGCCCCCTGTCAATGCTTTCCCTTTGGAGTAACTACTGCTCCCTAAGTAAAAACAATGTCCTCGGCTTTTGTGCAGGGTGGTCTGGATGTGAAAAATGTAATCATCATCTCTCAGAAGAGGTAGCTCAGAAGCTCGGAAGGGCTCAGGAACTTTAATAACTTGAAAGGGACCAGGGTAAGGGCCGCCCATTTATAATTAACTATAAAGCGTGGCCTGGGAAAAAGAGGCCTGTTGATCCCTGACAGCAACCCAGAGGGAGCAGGAGCTGGTTACAGAGCTAATTTGGTGTAGTTGAGGAGCAGGGGACTACTTATTTCCCTAGACACACCCCTGACTGACTGAGCCAACAGCCTCTTCCGAGGCAGAAGGGTTCTCCCATGTTGGATTTCTTAAGAATAATGCACTGCTGAATAGTTTGCAGTAAGGAAAACAGAATGTGCTGCAAAAGAAGTAGGGGTTGCCCTGGGAACATTTTGCCCATTGGCTATGGAGTGTCAGGAGTCATCCCCAACCACTGGCTAGTGACTCCCATAAAAGTGGCACCTCACTTACAGCTCATCAGAACATTTTATAGGCTTGTGAAGAAACACAGAAGAGGCCTGAACCTGCTGTCTGTGACCTGTGTGGAGATCTGAAGGGCTGGATCTGTTTCGTTATATATAGCAAAGCTAAGAAGTGGACTCAAAGAGTCAGTTGGCTGACCTCCTACGGGGCATATTATCAAGAACGGCGTTAAAAGTTATCGCCGGTTTAGCGGCAGAAAACTGCTGCTAAAGCGGCGATAATGGGCTTGATAATATGCCCTGGAGAATTCCAATAGAAGTCCATGTTCTGATGTGAACATGGGCTTCTATTGAATTCTCCAGGGCATATTATCAAGCCCATTATCGCCGCTTTAGTGGCAGTTTTCTGCCGCTAAACCGGCGATAATTTTAACGCCGTTCTTGATAATATGCCCCTATGTGTCTACAGGGAGACAACAAGCTGCATGAGGCCCTTTTCCTGAAGTGACTAGCTGACTGGTAGCAACTGGACTTGAACCTGACCATGCTGGTGTCTTTGCTAGAGTGAGTTCTGTTCCCTAAGGGCTATCCTTGAGGTCCTTAAAGCCTTCAAAGAGAATTAGCTCTAGAAAGTCTGAAAACGTGTGGCTTAGAAAATGTTTGTACTTTTGGAGACCTCTTGAGCTTCCGTGCAAAGGCATCCGATTTTGAGAGGACATCATCGGATTTAGCTTCAGGTGTGCCCCTCTGGAGGACTTAGAGCTCCAAAAAAGAGACTTAGGGCCTGATCAAGGGTTTGGCAGATAGAGTACAGTTCATCAGGGTGGTGAAGGGCATTACGTCCACCACCCTGACAGACTACCACCTGCCAGATTTAGAGATGATCGCTGGCTCAGTGGTCATCTCTGTACATTGAAAGGAACCGCCATCACAGTGGTTCCTTTCAATGTACAAAAAGTTTAATGGGCTGCTGTTGTTACTTTTGAGGGATGTTTATCAAGTTTTTCAAATGTTTTAGTTTTTATGAAACAAACTTCCAACGCAGAAGTGTGTTTCAGGAAAACAAAAAAACTAATAACCCCCATGCACTTTGAGAGCTTTCTCTGCCAGGTTTTTACTGGAGGGTATGGACAGGAAAAGAAAACACAGTATGCCATCCACCTTAAATAGGGTGTGTGGTGTAATGTCCTTCCTGTGACAGCCTTACTCCTTTGGCACAGCAGAGGACGTTTTCCATCGATTGAATGAATGGAGGATTGGTTGATGGAAAATGAAAGCTCCGCCCATCTCTGAATGTGGCAGGCAGACCAAATCATGTTCATGTGAAAGAAGAAATGTACATAAAAAGAAGCGTTTAATTTATAACAACGGAGCTCTCTCTTGTGGCTGCAGATCATATGTCATGTAATGCAAGTTACATTAAAATCTAATGCAGCACTGACTTAACTAGGGGTGAGCTCACCGGTAAATTCTGCTCCTCTGGCGGTTGGCAGAGTTGTTGCCAAACTAAACTCCCGAAATCCTTAGGCTTACTACAAAAATTGGGATACTCCATTCAGCATCACAAATGGCACCAGGTGCCCTCTTTCTTCACCCTTAAGACATATGAATATTTAACCCTTCACTTTTTGAAACAGAGCTAGTAATGGACTAACCAGTGGCGGGTGGTAACATTTTAAAGTGGTAGGGCGTAAAAGTGTGGGATGAGTGCCCTATGTTGAGCGAGCGTATACAGATAACCAGAAGGTGTGCATTCTTGGCGCTACATGAACATGAATGACTGGTGACAGCAGCAAGAGGAGCCGGAAATAGTTCTGCTAAACACACACCCCACTAGTAGCAACAGTGTACACTTCCCTCCATTACAGGCCAGTTACATCTCGAGCATCAGCAATCGATTCTTTCCCTGAGAGCACAGGTATATTCTAGGCAGCAATACTGCAAGCTTCCCCATCTCACAGACCAGGTACGAAGCTTGGGGAGCACCAGGGCCAAAGGGGGCCGAGCGGGGCACGGCAGACCATATTTTTGAATGGCCCCCTAAACTTAAGGGCCTCAAATCTGGATATATGACATTTATAACACCAGGTCAGACATGACTTTCCTAGGGGTGGTGTAGCCTGCTCTGTGAGTGCTGGAAGATTTGGCTGAAAAGGTCATGTGAAGAGCAGAAGCCCGGCTGGGGTCTTACTTCCTCTCTGGGGAATAAACTGACAGAGGCACTGCGCTGCCTCTTTCTAAAGGGGTGCGACATAAGCCCAGTTCTTCAGTTCACATCCCAGACTCAGCCTCTCCAACCAGAGTAACTAGTGCGATAACAACGAGTCAGTGTGTGTTAATATACTGCTTGACAGTATGTCTGAATATTATAAGTCGTAAGTCGCAGAAGAATCGCGAAAATTAAAATCATGATACTTATTTCATTTATGCATGCCCTCGTTGGCTTCAAGTGCGCAGCCGCAGACTGAGCAAGTCACAGCTTATTTTTTAATACAAGCGTGCGCACAACTTCGTATTCAAACATGAAGCGTCTTGGCTGTTTGCAACTCAAATCAAAGAAAACATTTTTGTATTTTACTAGTTTGATTCACACTAGTAAAATGCAAAAACATGGGGCATATTATCAAGGGTATAATCGCTGCTTTTTCGGCACATAGCGCCGAAAAAGCGGCGATTTTTGTATCACTCTATCAACAAGGACACGCTAACAAGCGTTAGCGCGTGTTTCCTTGCTACTTTGCATGTCAGTGATCCATATCGCTAATGACATGTAAAGTAGGCGTTCCCGTCCATAACTCCATGTCAATTCACGCTGACACGGCTTCGCGCTATTAACAACCCTGCAGCAGACCCGCAAAACGATTTAAAAACGCGCTAACCGCGTTTATCGCTGGTATTTAACGTCTGCTTTTTATTTGACTTAGCTATACTAATAATGGGAGGTGGATTGTATGTTTAAGTCCACACTCCCTATCAGCAAGCAGTCCCATAGCGCTGTGAAATCTTCGCTGGATTTCACACGCTATTCCTCATTTTTGTCCTCTATCGCTGGAATTGCATCGCCTGTTAGCTAAGCGTTGATAATACGCCGCTAACACGGCGATGTAATCCGGCGATAGACGGCGATATACAGAAACGCGCTAAATGCGCTTAGCGATGTTTATCGCTATTCTTTGGTAATATGCCCCCATGTTCTTTGATTTAATTTACAAACAACAAAGACGCTTTAAATCCAGTTTGATTCTCCACCGATTTTACATTCCGAGTGATCGGATTTCCTTTGGCAGCGGAGAACAAGCACTGCACCATATTTTAATTTTCACCATTTTGGATTTTAGGAAGTGGAACTTACTTCGAATGCCAATGCTACTGCTGCCTTCCAGTAAGGTCAGGACGGACGACAGAGCAGGAAAGGTATGACTCATCGTCTCTCCCACTCCCTCTTGTGTAATGAGACGGCAGGGGAGGAATTAAGACAGCAGCCTTTTTGTTCCCCTCCTAAGCCCGCCCCCTCTTGTGATGAGTGTTTAATTGTTGCCACCCGCTCCCTCGTTCTTCCTATCAGCCTGACACTCCCCCTGCCATTGAAAAGAATGGAGTTCTGTGAACTCCTCCCAGGGCCATTGTGTAAGCGCCCAAAAAGAACCCTTATTCACGGCATTGAAAGTCAGCACGCCCTCTGCCATGCTGTCACTGCTGTAGATTGTCCCTGCTGGTCGAAGAATACCTCGCCCAGCAGGCATGCCCAGCAGGACCGTACCTCTGCAAAGTTGCTCACAGCTGCCCTATTATAAATATGAGGGCAGCAACCAAGTAGTAAATTTGTTACAGCTGCTTGGCGTTTTGTAATTCTTTTCTTGCCTCTCCCCTAGGGGTGGCAGGGCAACGCCCATTTTGCCCATTAACACCAGCCGCCCCTGGGACTAACAAGCATTCTATAAATGTGGAATGCTCTATCTGCCATCGCAAAAGTTGTTATGTATCTAGACTGCTTGGTCACCACATGTAGCTGGTAAGTAGAAACGAGGTGAAACTTTGGAAACAACTTGGCACCATGTAACGTCCCAACTATTTTTTTACTCTTGTGTAATCGGTGTCCAATTAACTATATAATTTTATTAATGCTTTTTAAAATAATATGCATTCTTGGTTTATTATTAATCTGAGACAACCAGAAGTATGGTTTCACAGGCTCAATACTTCCTTGTTTGCAGAACACCTCTAGGAGTTGACTGAACTCCTTTTAATTGCATAAAGGACTCTCTTAACTGGTGTTTGAAAGATATAGCACCTACCCTCACTTTAATGTCATGCTCAACACCAGCAAGTTCATCTACACTTTCCTCAAACAACTCTGAATTTTTCCCTTAAATATCCCATGAAATATGGACTTATATCTGGTGGGACTAACTTTCTATAGATTTCTTTGGTATCCTGAAATATCATTGTTGATCATTTTTGATCTCGATTGAATCTGTAAAGAAGAGGAGCTTTTCCCCGCTTTTCACATTCCAGTGCATGATTTTTATTTACAACATTTTCATCACATTATTATCCATTGATACTAGGGGGGCAGATTTACAAGAAAGTGACGCATCTGTACAGATGCGTCACTTTCCCTGCGCCACCCTTAGAAACCCTTGCGCCACCATAGATGCGCCGTATTTACAATACGGCGCACTATGGTGCAAGGATTGACAGATGCGTCAGAAATTCTGACGCATCTGTTGGCGGAAAAGTCACGCATTGCTGGAGTTGTGTCGCAAGCACAACGCAACTCCAGCAATGCGTGTTGAGGCCTATTCCCACTACACTGCGTCACTACTTACGCCTGCTTCAAGCAGGCATAAGGTTTTGACGCAGTGGTGCCCTAAAAGTGGCGCAGTGAAATCTTGTAGATTTCACTGCGTCACTTTTACGAGGCCTTCCTGCGTGGGAACGCCCACCCTGCATACATTATACCTGACACAGGTATAATGTGACGCAGGGCTTTACAACGTGATGCATCTCCCTAGATGCGTCAAGTTGAAAATAGGCCTCATTGTTTGCGCCGCTGTTGCGTCAAAAAAGTGACGCAACTGCAGTGCAAAAGTCACGCACGCGGCTTGTTAATCTGCCCCTACGTGCGTGCAAAATTTGCTTAATTTCCTTTTGCGTAATTATGTGAAATTTCAGGAAAAATACACAAAATTACAAGCAATTATGCAAAATACAAACCCATCATTTAGTGCTATATATTTTTGCTTGAAAAGTGTTCCTGCACTAGTTGTTGACATGAGGATGCATTTCACTGTAAAAAGAAATTGTACAAAAAACAAGTTGCGTGAGCAACTTCTTCACAGGTTCTGGTTGTTGACGGTATTCCTGTGCACTCAGTAAATTTCTAATGTTAGCAGCGCATAGTCATGTGATGTGGTGTAATGGCGTCATTTTTGGAATTTCACATAACACGCGTGAAGTGAATTTCTCAAAATTATGTGACTTAATGTGGTGTCATTTAAATTTCCCTTGGACTTACTCGATACCATAATTATGTTTGCCCTCCTTGATCTTGTTTTGCATACCCTGGCAAAATCACCAGCTTCCTCACATTTCTTTTTACCTTTTCCTTAACTTTGCACAACATTTATGTACAACTAAATTAAACTTTTGTTTGGATTTTAAATTCACAAAATGTTTCCCATTCGTAGTCAAACACAAATTTTCACCCTCAGCTTTATTCATTTTATTTGCAAATTCTCTTGGATGTTAATTGCAGTTGGCAACATCTACTGCATTGTCTAATGAATAGTTCTTGCTAGTGATTAGTTTTTTCCTGAATCTTCAGATTGTAGCATTAAATAATGAACTGAGCTCTAACTATTTGATCAATAAAATAATCAAACTCACAATTGCCCACTGCCAGAAAACAGTAGCACTCTTTGGGTGTACCTTTTTAGAAATCGGGTTTATGGTTGGCAGAGGTATGGTACCCTGTCCAAGCAGGAACCACAATCCTAGTCAGATACACACCCTAAATTATCCTGTGCTCGCTCTCTGGCAGCTTGGCACAAAGCAGTCAGGCTTAGCTTAAGATGCAATGTATAAAGTATTTGTGCAACACTTTAAACAGAAAAAACCTATAAAACACCACACAAAAGATACCACACCTGGTTAAGTAGGTTAAGTAAGTTGAGTTCAATTTAATGAACAGAAGAAGACCAAAATGACAAACATCCAATAAGTAGAACGGAGTTATGAATATCTTGAAATATAATGCTTAAAAGCATAGAGAGCCAACTGGGGCCATCTGGTTGCACTTAACCGGGACAAAGTCAAAAGTTCAGGCCGACTGCGATGAAGCGCGGGCCAGCTACTGGGTCCAAATTTGATCCACTGCAAAGTACCTTGCGTGGTCGACGAGGCTGTGATGCGAGAAGCAAAGAGGCGATGCGTTGTCGTCGAGCAGCTGGCTGTATGTGATGCGTCATCATTGAGCCGTGCAAGTCGAGGAAGTGTCTGGAATGGAAGTAAAGTCGGCGAAGTGATAAACTGGATCCTTACGATGCATCGCTGTCTAAGGCGATGATCCAGTTCTGAGCAGTGCAACATCGATGATGCATGAATTTTGTGTGGTGCAGCACTTTATGCCCACTTTCACGGGCCCAAGGCGGCATTGGCACCACTTGGCAGGAAAAGACTCTCAGGTGGCAGAATCCAGGTGCTGTTGTTGAGTAGCTGGAAGCCTTTTGTGTCCCTGAGACTTCAAACAGGAAGGAAGCAGACAAGTCCTTGGAGTCACTCTGGATTCAAGTGGGGGTAGGCCCAGTCCTTCTCACCCAGGCAAGGAGAGCAGCAGGCAGGTCAGCACAGCAGAAAAGCAGTTCTGCCAGAGTAGCAGTCCAGCAGAGTGGCAGTCCTTCAACAGCACAGCTGTCTTTCTTCCTGGCAGAGTATATACAGGTTCAGAAGTGTCCTGAATTGGTAAGGTCAGAAGTCCAGTTCTGATACCCAGTGGTGCCTTTGAAGTGGGGGAGACTCCAAAAAAGGGCTTTGAATTGCGCAGAGGTCCTCCCTTCCTGCCCTGGCTCGAGACTCACAACAGTGGGTTAAGCAGTGCTTTCTGTGGGGACAGGACATAGCCTATTCAGGTGTAAGAGTGAGGCTGTGTCCAGCTCCTCCCTCACATCCTGCCCAGGATGGCCCCTCAAGATACACCTAAGCTCCCTTTGTGTGTGGCTGTCCATAGGAAATGCACAAAGCCCAGCTGTCACCCACCCCAAATGTGTATTGGAGACAGGCTGCAGGCACACATGACTATGAGCAAAAAAATGCCATCTTTCTAAAAGTTGTGTGAATTGGGGTGTTTGGCCCTTACCTACAACCACATGGGCCTTAGACAATTGTATACACAAAACAAAATCAGGTGGTTGTGAGATTAAAACACATCTTTACTTATGCATGAGGTACATTTTACTTAATAATCATGACCTCAAATTTGTTTTAGTTATGATTGAACACAAACATTTTTTAAACTTTCACATTTGGTGCGATAAAAGAAAGGACAATCCACATTCAACTCGATGGATATACAGAGAAAAATATTTGAAAAACGTGTGAAATATGGAAAGATAAATCAAATTTCCATTGTGATAACGCAAAATTTATACATGAAGCTTGGACCGGAGTGCAAGGGGGTCTCTATTGCATGCAGAATACAGCACATGTAGAAAGAGGAAAGAACGAGGAGATCTAAAGATATTTCTCCTTGTTACACCTCACCTAGGGAGGCGTAAGATTTTGACATATTCCCAGGTTTACAAGTCTATATAAATCTGCGAATGCGTTAAAAACCATGGGAGTTGCGTGGGAGCACCCACTGCAATGCCCACGGAACACCTCCCTTGTTCAGAGTAAAGCAACGCAGCACTTGGTGCTGCATTGACTTACTCCAGATATATGAAGCCATTCAAAGCCACGCATAGTGGCTTTGCGAGGCTTCATAAATCTGACTTAACCGCTTCGACGCTCATGACGGCTCCACGTCGTCATGAGCCACGGTAGCCGTGTGCTCATGACGGCATGGAGCCGTCATAGCCATGCCCGCTCCCTGCCGCTCCGCCTATGCGGCACTAATTCCCCGCCTGTGCGGGAGAATTAATGAGCGGGCGGGGCTATGACGGCTCCACGCCATCATGAGCACACGCCGACTGTGGCTCATGACGGCGTGGAGCCGTCATGAGCGTCGAAGCGCCACGCCCACCCCCTAGCCCCGCCCGCACCGCGGCCGATTTCGCGGCGCAGGGAAGGGGTTAAAGGATTGCGCAACGCATGTACCACTTTGCATGGTGCAAATGTGACGCAAGCCTTGCATAAATTTGCCCATAAATGTTTACTGCATGTTGCATATTCTGTGCGTCCTTCTTACCTAAATACATTCCCATTTTCCCAGATGTGTTTCACTAGATTTGTTTTTTGTGAAACATATTCGTCTAGTCTGCTGCTTACTGCAAATTGAGTAGCATCAAAGTGCCTGTATGAGTTCAGGGTAGGTATGGGTGTTCAATACTGTATACGGCTGAGAGTTCTTGAAAGCTATGTGAGTTCTGGCACTGGTTCATAAAGGTGTTCAAACTACATGCTCATCCAATCCTTGGTCTCTCTGAAGAGTACGCAAAGCAATGGTCACAATTGTGTCACTTATATTGGGGATGAAGTTTGGGACATACAGATGGAAGCATGTCAAAAAGAGGGATTTAAGGAGAGAAACAGTGTAAATGAATAAAATTAAGGGAACGATCGCAGTAATAGTAGGAGAATGGCAGTGACCAAGCTAGTCCTCATTCCATAGACCTTTGTAATTTTACTACATAATCTCTTAGTTTCCAAAAATTCCTGTGTCTCATATTTCCGGAACTGTAATATTTTCAGGTCTTAATATTCCCAGTAATATTAATATTGTTACTCTTTTATCTGCGAATGAATTAAAATCATAGCTAAGAAGCATTGGTAAAACCAAATAGATTTTGCTTGTTAAGGTGTATGAGTGCGTTCTCAGGTGATGCATTGGAATGCATTATCAGAAGACACATAAAGGCACCCAATTACTGGTCACATGGCACTTTGAGCAAAGACAGGATTCCAGTTCACATGTTATAGAATGTGATTTTAATTACACAGCCCTTATCTCATGTAAAGGATTACTAGTTATATTTTTATGGCCACGCACCTTTAAAGAACGTTGCACATTTTTAATGCCACTTATAGCATTGTCAGGACAGGCCTCCTTGGATTCTTAACCAGCATTTATGTTACACATGCGTGCGACAGGGGGACCACTATTATTTCGATCTCACCCGGCTGATTTGAGTTCGCATTCATTTTGTGTACGTTTTTTAATTAATTGCTAGAAGGGGGGTGCTACTGTCGCTCTGCAAAACTTTTTTTCTGTTTGTGATCAAACAATGTGCAATTTATATTTCATCTTTAGGTAAAGTCTGCCACCTGGGTGAAAGAGTAGGTACAACAGGCAAAAATCATCCATCCTCATACTAAATTCTATGGCCGAGGAGTGCTGCTGGACCAAGGATGTATAAAGCTTTTTCG